>OU343221.1:169856325-169891489 GCA_910596185.1 Chrysanthemum makinoi | reverse complement strand
AAGGAGTAAAAACAAATAAATTATTTTTTCTTGTTTTCTGAGCTAAATTTATAAATTTTTGGAATTTTCCAGGTCTTAATTTTCCAGAAATTCTGTAAACATCCATTCACAAGCATTATATCCTAGTTTAGTAGAGTCTTATATATATTATTACCGCCGATTTTACGCTTTAGTTGCTCTGTTTGTTTTCTTCAAATGTGCATGTTTCATTTATCAAGAAGAAGAAACAAAAGATTGGAAGGAGCTTTTCACGTACACATTCTTCTTGGAAAGGATTTAACCACTACTTCACATACGGATCCTACCGAGCTAATCAGGGGAGTAATAGTTTCTTTCATTTTTCATTACCTTCCATTATCATAACTTTGATACTTTCGGGGAACATTGGGGACAATGTTCAGTTTAAGTGTAGGGAGGGAAAATAAAACGGGAACTTTGAAACTATGCTTATCCTTGATTATTTGCTTTGTCCAAGTGTATTTGTGTAATAAACCATGAGAAAATGTCGGTTAGGGTAATTTTGGCACAAAATTTTTAATTTTTCATGACATATAGGAGTGGGCCATTAGTCTTAACAAAAGCGTCTCACGGATAGGAAGTTGCATGACTAGCACAAAAACCCTTTACCACCTAAATTCCACCCAAAATGTGATGATCGCCCTTAGATTAGTAGGAATTAAAGCATTCATCTTTAATGCTTAGAGTGAACCGGTAGTATAATAGATTCTAGAACTTGTTTTGTGATGCATTCCGAGATCGCTAGTAAGACTACACTTGTGTAGTTAGGAATAACTAAATGATAAGAGGCATTAGGATAACCCTTGTTTGATACGCGTAATATAATTACTTCTTCCACATCGGTTGAGTAATTCCCCACACTTTTGCGTTGTACTCATCTTTAGTACACGATACCCCTAGTTAACCCTCGGGGCCTATCCTTTTCGCGGTTCTCGTGATGTTTCGTTTTTCCGGAATATCAATGAAGAGCAATTTTTACACCCCACCCCCAAATATACACCCAAATCGCCTTAGCCTACCCTGTATGCACTCACTTTTAGTGCATTTTTGTTATCACCCTAAACCCTTAGTTCAATTATCGGGTTGCTTGCATGAGTTGCTAAGTCGAGTCATATCCTTTGTACACAGCTTTGGGACGATTGGGACTCATGGGAAAAAGTTAAAGTTTATAAAATGATTGAAAGGGAACTAAATTTTATTTCATGCGTAATAACATACTCCAAGTGTTTTGATCTTTTCAATTCGGGTCAAATTAGTGTTAGAGTAATAAAAACTCAAGTGTAGGGATGTGCCTATAAATCCCTATCATTTTGATGTTACCGTAGAGAATGGTAGAGTAAAAGTGTATGAAAAAAAAATCAAAAAAAAAATAGAAAAAAAAGAGAAAAAAAAAAAAAAAAAAAACGGGCTACCATCCTACATCTATCATTTAAATTTATGTTTGTTTGTTTCAGTTAGCTAGAGTCTAGAGTGTCGAGTCTTGGCTTAGCAACGCCATACTTCTGCATGCATTTAACATAGAGATTTTTGACTTGCCACCACTTAAAAGCCTATCCCACCAAACCCTTTGTTTCCAATCAAGCACAACCCTTTAAAGACCTCTTTGATAGTCTTTCCTAGGTGCTTACGCCAAAGTGATGGAGGTTTGATCTATTCTCAAGCCTATGGTAATCTATGTACTAGGACCCGTTAATGAGTGTTTATCTTCCATTTCCAACTTGTTATATTTCATATACACCGAGAGAGATGTGAGTATCCAAACACCCCATGTGAGGTGCTAGTATGTAATTTCCGCGCTTGTTATGACTTTTGTGGGCTTATATGTGTTGTGAATTTTTAAACCAATGCTTCATGACCCCTAACTTATAAATTAATCAAAAAAGCACATTTGCTTTGAGGACAAGCAAATACCAAGTGTAGGGATATTTGATAAGGTTTTAAAATGTACCTTTTTGAGGGGTCATTTAAGCCCTTATTTGATCACTTTTGTATCCGTTATTACTTAATATCGTTCCTTTTCACTTTTTTTTTTTTTTTTTTGTAAAAGGGATTTTTCACCCTGGTAAAATGCATTACACCAAAAACATTGAAGTACAAAGGATGAGGGTGATTCCCTCATCTCAGTCCCTTAGGACACTTACAGACTCTCATATGAGAATGACACGCCATTCTTATAACTTACATAATAAAACTTACCACCTACAATGACTATACACGTGAATATAAATAAGAAATTACAACTTGATTAACTAAGATAGTACCAAACGCATAGCCATCATAGAACTTCAAAGCAACTTCCATGTGATCCATAAAAGCACCCAAAACATAGGACATGAGTGATATCCTCCAAGAAGTGTGAAAGATCATCACACACCCATGGATCATCAAATTGAAATCAGTTCACAAATTCCACACAACACTTCAAGGGAGACTCTAAAACCACGGATAGAAAGCAAACAAGCACAAACTTGCTCCAAATGAGTATGTTTAGATGCAAAACCAACCACCAATAAGAATAACCAAAGAGTACGACAACCTAAACACTTCCAAGAACAACTTCAATACATCATCAAAATGTCATGCAAAATTCTAATCCAGATGAACAACATCACAATGCACCCAACCTCCGCAACTAACAAGCCGAATAACCACTTCCAATAACGCACCAAAGACCGCAAAGAAATAGCATGAATAATGCCCAATAAATAAGCCGCAACCAACACCAGTCGCAATAACCAAAGGGGTTGTTTAAGACCCTAATTCCATCGTATAGAAACAATAGGATCAAGTAAGAACCACCAATTCTGATAAATACGAAGGAAAACAGCAGATAACTACCATTCAAGCAGAATTCTAACCAAGCCTCAATCGCGTGGAACCAAAGAGAATCAACACGGGAATGTATGTACCAATGATAAGAAACCAGTGTGAATCGTAACAAATAATGCACCGAATGTGCAACTTACAACCATGATCAACCCTTCCAAGAACACCACGAAAATCTTGCGAAGGAAAGATAAATAAGGGTTTTTCAACAAAATACCCAGAAAACTTGACTTACACTCTCTCCAAAAACCCACTTACAAAACTTGGATCCGGTATAGCACATGAATCTGATATAGAACTTGTATTCGTCACAAACCGATATACACGCTCCGTAAGGAGTAGATCGAAACCCTAAAAATAGGGTTCCATTCGAAAGTTAACGCATCGACCTCCAAATACCAAATAAATCGGAAAATATAGAAAAAAAGTAAAACCCTACAGCTTGGGTTCCTTGATTTCACTAGCCACCATGCATCAAAACACCCCATTAGATAAATAAAATCATAAATCCGAGAGATTTATGATGAAACATCACAAACCCTAATGAGCCGCCACACTAAATCCACCCTTATATATATATAATCGATTAGAAACCAACTGATAATCAATCGAATAAGAGTACGATTTAAATTGAAACCCTAATTAATAGATCACCATATAACGTTCGAATCACTTGATTAGGTTTCACCAAGATTAAGGAGAAATCGTTTTTGATATAAAGATAACAACCACCGCCTCCTATGAATGAAAACACCCCTAAATCATGTATTGCATAGCTAAAAACAATAAGGATCGTTCAAAGGTAGAGAGGACATCATATAGGGATATCTTTTTGGCCGGAATTAAGGAAGAGGATTTCGCCAAGAGAGAGAGATAGAATTTCGCCAAGAGACATCATATAGGGACATCATATAGGGGGGCGGCCTGATTTCGCCAAGAGAGAGAGAATTTCGTTTTTTTTAGGGTTTTTTAACTTTTCGTTCCTTTTCACTTTTTAGGTCTCTTGAAGGCAAATTGCTGTAATGGCACTTATTTGGACAAAAAGGTGCGAATATACGAAGAAAATGGCCAAAGTCAAGAATCGAGACACTCGGCTGCTGAAAAACATAAGGTGGCGCGGCACATGCTTATCTGCGACGCCATCGGAGGATTTTGTGACGGGACAGAAGCCAAAACTCTTATTTTCAAGTGACGACGTCAAGTTATAAAAGAGTAGGCCATCGCAACTCGCACGGCCTAGATTCAATCCAGACGGCGTCGGAAATGAAGAGGACGCGTCACAAGCACAAGGTGACGCAGTCGCAAGTCTAGCGTGGCCAAGACGAAACCCTAATGAGCGAGATACCACGCGTCACAAAACAGGAAGGTGACGCCGCATGTGTAATCTTATATATAGAATCCGAATTTTTCAGTATTGATGGGTAGTCTTTTGGAGTAAAAACTTAAACCGAACCAAAGCTGTCTTGTACAGTATTTTAGGGTTCCAAACCCTATCTTACATCAAGATAAGTGCTTTACTTCATTAATACAATTATGTCTTTGATTATTTGTGTGTATGCTTGCATGTTCTCCATGTCCGGCTAATTTACTTTTGTGTTTGCTTAGGGAATATGAAACTTGATTATTGAACATTGATTGGTTGTCTCTTATCTTAGTTTGTTAATGAACTAGTAATGCGATAGGTCATTCGTTGTGTACTTAATGCTTGATTAAATCTTTGTGAACCTTAGAATACAACTCCTTGAGTAGATGTAAGCTAAACCATCCAAAGAGTGCCTTAGAGTAATAGTTTATTATCCCTAGTGGGTTTTGTAGACGAGACCCTTTGGTAAGTTCAAAGAGTTAGGGAGAAACGCATACCCTACAACTTTAGACACACAACGCAACTAAGAATAAGGACGTGACAATTCAACCACCAATAGGAGATAATTAAGGAGTAGTAAAACCTAAGTAAACAAATCTTTAAACTATCATACGAGCACACAATAATTAGACATAGACTACATACACCTTAGATTAGATAATTAGGTAAGTAGAGTAATCGGTAGAAATACCAAACCCCAAATCCAAACCCCGAGATTCGTACCTTTCAATTTCCTAAAAAGCATAAAAAGATAAAAAATAATCTTCCTCAACCCCAACCTTAGCGTAGTAACTTCTCACTAGCATTCCTATTCCCCTAGAGAACGATATCAATACCCATGGCTTACCCTAATTACTACACTACAACGATTAGGTTCACTGCCTAGGGTGTTATAAAACTTGCTCGAAGAAAAGGAAGTTCCTTTGACCCCGAACGATGCGTGTAGCGTTATCAGACATTCACAACTTTAGTCAACATTTTCTGTATTCATCATATCCTAGGTTCTACATCATATTTCATCTTTACCCGTCGATTATAGTGTTAATGTATCATCAATTTAGTGGCTAATGCTACACAAATAGAGATATATGCAAATTCCTTACATGTAGATGGTATTCGATTTTATTTCTCCACATGTGAAGATTTGATACAATTTACTGCTATTGAACTTATGGATATGGCTTATACTATTGTATATTTGCCATATCACATAACTAATGACCAAATTCTTATAATACCCTCTAGACGCTAATGAACTACAAAATATAAGAAGTAACATTTTACACATGAATTGAGTATATTATGTTTTGAGCTAGATTTTTACCTTATATGATCACTTGTATATGAATAGTATTTCATGTGTTAATAGATGCTTGTGAAAAAATAGTTGTTCCCAGATAAGGTATTCCAACTTAGTGTGACAGAGTTATGAGACATATATCTTCACATGTGACTGATTTACGAGAAATATATTTTCACATGTAACTCAGTTACGAGAAATATACTTTCGCATGTGACCAAGTCACAAACCACCAGAACACCAGCCTAGACCGCAAAATGTACAAAAAAGATAACGTATATTACCGGTCAAGGGGTGGACTTTTTAGGCTATTTGAAGAGATAAAGCTGGGTAAATTCACCATTACACTTCCTTTTGAGGCAATGGTGAAATTGGTGTTGACACCAGCCAACAGTTTGAGAAGACCTTGAAATAGAGCAAAAAGATGAGCAGACACAACATAAGTCGTCTATTGGAACACATCCCCATTAAATTTCAAGTATACTTGTCACCGCAATTAAAAAAAAATATCAGCATGAATAGAATACTTGCATAGTTGCTTATCTGTATATCATGAAAATATCGTTTAAGTAACTAGCTAAATATTGTTTGTAAATGTTTTTTAAAAGATTATTAAAAACTGTTACCATAGGGACAATAAACTTTTTCAGTGAGAAAACGACTGAGTTTATATTAGAATACCTCACTAACGGCTACAAACCACACCCGTAGCGATACCTTGAAAGCTGGTCTTTTTGGTATATAATACACTGATCACCAACAGTGACAATGCATCTTGAACCCAGTTTCTTGTTCAATTAGAAATCTCTTTGGAAATTGATCAAAGATCCATGATACAACAAACCATATCACACAAATAACTGAAACCACATCTAACTTTTTCTCAGACTTGTAGCAAAACTTTTGAGCAAAATCTGAATTTTAATGATCAAAGTAACATCAGGTGACGCAAGGAACAAGTATATTGCCCACTAAAATATATAGGTATAACCAATCTTTTTTCGCCTATTTTCAATAATGGATAAATATTTTATTTATAAAAATAAATGCATAAAAAATATTTATTTCCTAATCACCTACGATGTATCTTCAATAAAATTAAATCTAATCTCACTGGGTACTATACTACTATCTTTGTTTTCAGGTTAAGTTACCTCACAATCGCTTAATCCACCTATGGATGCAGTTAAATCTTCGTCTTCCATTGTTATAGATAGCGAAAACATATCAAAACATGTAAAAGATCAATGATACCTGAAACATGGAAAGCAAGACCCATTTTCAGCCAATGACCCATTTTCCATGTACTAGCACACAAAAGTTTTCTCTGAGCACAGTAGCCCGACAAATCAATTAAATTTATGTGGTTTAGCCTGCTAAGGGTACTTATATCAGCAGCTATAATAGCTTCACCTTGGTTGTTACTAAATTCCTCAAGACACTGATTCCTGAGAATTCATTATTTACCAATATTTTTTTTTGGGTAAAAGGGTTAATTCACCCCGGTAAAGTATAATACTAAAAAAAAATTGAAGTACAAAGGATGAGGGTGAATCCCTATCTCAGTCCCTTGGGACACTTATGACATCTTCTATAGGAATGCACATCATTCCTATAATCGACAATATAAGTGTGACATACCACACTTATAACTAAACATCAGACTACAATGATAAAGAGAATAAAACAACATGCACTTCAAGTAAAAATACTTGAATCTTCAAATCACCATAGTAGTCCAAACTTCCAAACGTCGTCCAAATATACAATATCAAGGTCCTCAATCCAAGTACTGTCCACAAGTCTCACACAACAGTTGGTGGGGGACTCTAAAACCACGGATAGAGCAGCAAGCTCAGAACTCGCTCCAAAGGTGTATGTTGAGATGCAAAACAGAACACCAATAAGAAAACCCAACAAATACATATAGAACCAACGCACATCAACACCATGATCATGTAATCAGCAAAAAGAGTCAGTTCACAAATTTCGCACAACGATTGATGGAAGACTCTAAAACCACGGATAGAGCAGCAAGCAAAAAACTCGCTCCAAAAGTGTGCGTTGAAATGCTAAACCAACAACCCCAATGTGATACCGAGCATAGTAAAAAGAACCAGGTTCAAAAGAACCACTTCCATAGTGAGCACCCTGTCTTCAATGTCATCATTGCTTGACCCGCGAGTGACACCAACTTCCAGCAGCAACCGTAGCAAAACCCGTCAAGAGTTGTATCTCCAAACAACTGACACCCCCTAGAGCATTAATCCCCCGGGGTAAGTGAAAGAAGGATAGGTTTTTGAACAAGAATACCATCAAACTTGACTTACATCTCTCTAAAACCCACTTAAAATCCTTAGAACATCAATATTTGCACGAATGACGATCAGCATCTTGCACCATCATGACAAAAACCACAACCCCTTGCCAAGGTTAACATGCATTACGACCACCCAAGTACATCCAAAAAAGATACGAAACCCTAAAAAATTAGGGTTTCGTTTGCAATAAGCGCACCAAAAATCAGAACGCACCATGTTAAATGTAATCGATCTATGTAAAACAAATCGACTGGAATTACAAACATGAACATGCCATGATCACCAGCAAGAAGACCGTTAAAAAGATAACCCCATGTAATATAGACGACGATCAATTCAAAACAGCAAAACCCAAGATATAGGTAAACGATTTATAAAAATCGTCTAGTATAACAATGATAGCATAAACAAACAAAACCCTCTGATCATCCAAGAATATATAGACGATTTAATGCAAACCGACTAAAGAATAGCGACCTTAGAGAATGAAAGATCAGTTAGGGTTTCGGCACACCATGGAAAAACGTTAATTTTTGCATAAAAAGAGTAACAGCCGCCATCCCTTTTGTATAAAAACACCCCATATCATCATATTGCATACCCAATAAACAATTAAAGGGTAGAGAGGACGAGATTTGGAAGGTTTTAATGCCGGAAAGTGAAGATGAGATGGCGGCTGGATTTCTCCATGGGGGAGAGAGAACCGACTAGGGTTTTTTTTTACCAATATTGCTTTGTACACAATCCCACCGGCTCCTCTCCCTATTTCTTTGCTAACATTATGTGAGGCCTTCTTCAACTCATACAACGGGTTCTGGCATGCTCAATTCCTAGTTATAGGTATGCATTAGCGATGATCACGTCATGATACATACCTAAATACATAAATTTAATCATTATAGCAATCTTTACCTTGAAATTAATATGATCGACAATGTACTCGCCGTTAGAAGGTATACAGAGGTACCCACTCGGTAGCATTTTGACACAGATTGTATGTTTAGTGTTTACTGCGATACTCATGTATGGACTCACCACCTTTATAGACTACTAGACTTCCATCACTAGAAGTCACGAGCAATAGGGGCATAAGTGCATTAACATCAATGAATTCAGAATCAAAACATGTGCTAGGTCATGTTCTTACCCTACTTAGGTGGCGATATGGTTACAATTAGCAGTGGGTAGCACCTATCTCAAGCATTCTTGTCTTTTGTATAAACCCAAGGTTAGCTAAATGACGATCAAGAAAAGTTGAAAAAAACACTATCAAATGCATCAAGAAAGTACACTTTTTTACACTCTATGCATGTATATTTTACATAAAAGATGTAAAGTGAACTTATCGTCATTACTTCTAATATCAACAACAAGTTGTTAATGCTTGTGCTAAGAGTTTTGTGGAATGAAAACCCTAAAATCGATTTGGCTCTGGCGAAAACAAAGATAACACCGAATCCCTTTCACCTCTAATAATTCTACATCATGCAATCTCTATTCTCTTGTTTCTTACTCTAATTCGTTTCAGTTATGTGATTTCATTCGTGATTTACGTAATTGTCTCTGATTTTGTAATCGATTGGAGTTAGGGTTTGTCTTTGTCGGTTTTTAGTTGTTTAGGGTTTCGTTACATATTAATCGATTCTTTTAATTCTGTGCTTCATGGCTGATTTTGGGTAGTTAAGTTGCGCATCTATTCATGCCTTAGTCACACTAAGGACTTCGTTTGGGGAAGATTGACGTGGCTTTCCTGTTTGTTTAGTTTTACGTTTTTAGGGTTTCGTTTTTGGTCGCTTTGATTTTTCTGGTTCTTTACTTGTTGCTGCTGCTTCTTAATTGTATTATGGATAATAGTGGTAAGGTTAACGTGGATTTGGATGCATTTGAAGCTCGTATGCGTAGGTTAAAAGGGAACGAAGAGGGTTCTGAGGTTGCGCAAAACCCTAATGTATTACGACACCCTAATGTAGCTACATCTGATGTTGATTCCAATATTGCTGCTGGGGGTGCTTCTGATTCGTATCAAGAGTTGAAGGATACATCTAACGTCCAAGAGATTGGTAATAACGAGGTTAAGGTTAAACCAAGAGTTGCAACTAGGCTTTTGAGAAACCCTAATCCAGGGTTCGACAATACTGTTTCTGGTGACACCCGAATGCCAAAGCATGATACTCTTCAAGGTACTATGGAACAAACACGCTTAGATTCTGGTTTTACAAACATAGAGGTCGAAAACTTGGAGTATGGATCGTTTTGGGATGCTGGACCTAATGTTACATCGACAAGCATGCATGGTTTTCCCTCTCTTTCTGAGTCGTTGGGGTCTAAAGCTAGTGTTTTGGGTGCGTCAAAGGAACAAGGTGGTGTGGATAATGGTAATGAGACTAATCTTCCTGGTGGAGATAACGTTAAGGTTTCTCATCCAGCGGGTAAATACTCTAATGCTTCACCCTCTACCGTGGAGAAAACTCAAGGTAATGTGACTATTGTTCAAAGTGCGGAGGTAAATACATCACCTAAGTCATACGTTGGTGCTACTAGTGGTGCTAATTCAGCAAGTGTCCCGGTAAAAGGTAAGTCTAACTTTCGTGCAATTAAAGTTGATAATATGTTTAATGGTGTTGACGTGTCCATTCCTCTTAAGGTGGTACAAAATATTAGCTCTAAATTTGATAACACCTTGTATGGATACTTCATTGGTAAGCGTATTGCATTTCCTGTGGTGGAGTTTTTTGCACGTAACAACTGGGCTAAGTATGGTTTAAAACGGATCATGATGAATGCAAAAGGCTTCTTTTTCTTTAAGTTTGATTCTCAGGTTGGTATGGAGGCTGTTCTTGAAGGAGGTCCGTGGATGATTAAGAATAGTCCTATTATACTTAAAAAGTGGACCATGAGTACTAGTTTGACGAAAGAGGAGTTAACCCGCATTCCGGTATGGGTTAAACTTCATGATGTTCCGTTACATGTATTCTCTGAGGATGGCATTAGTATTATTGCAACACATATTGGTACGCCTATCATGCTTGATTCTTTTACTAGCTCTATGTGTGTTGAATCTTGGGGTAGGAGTAGTTTTGCTCGTTGTTTAATTGAAATTGACTCTCATACTCCCCTTAAGGAATCTATTTCTATTGGGGTACCATATTTGGATCGACCTGGGTTCTCTTCTGAAACTATTAGGGTGGAATATGAGTGGAAACCTCCTAGGTGCGATGTTTGTTTGATTTTTGGCCACTCTGTTGACTCTTGTCCTAAGAAAATTGTGACTGAACCGGTTGTGAAGGATAGGAATGATGGGTTTCAACTAGTTGGGAAAAAGGGTAAAGCTAAGAGGAATGCTAAGGAAAATAAAAGTGGTAATGTGTTTAACGGGGTTCCAGTTGGTAAAAATATGCAAGATAGGCCCAAAGTGTTCATAATCCTACTACTAGCATACCTCCTCATGGAGGTGCTAGTACTAGTACGGGTCATTCATCCAATCTGGTAGGTAATTTGGTTTCACCTAATAAATTTACACCTAATGCCCCTACTGATATGTCTAATAAGGGTAGTCAACCTGCTCATGCTTCAACAACGGTAAGTAATCCAATTCTGGCTCCTAATATATCTACATCTAACCCATTTGGTTCTTTGGCTACTTCTGATGATGTTGATGAGAATAATGGGTTGGCGGATGATGATGAGGTTGAGAATGTTTATGATGAATCTGGTAATTTGTTTGACAAATCGGGGGCAAGCACTCCTGTCCTGAATGTCCCTGATGTTTAGTATCGCCTCTTGGAATATCAGGGGTTTGAACCATTCCCCTAAACAAAAAGAGGTTAAACAGGTGGTAAATGATAATAATCTTAGTGTGTGTGCTATCTTGGAATCTCATGTTGATGCGTCGGTTGTGTATGATACATGTCGTAATGTTTGTCGTCGGTGGAAGTGGACGTCAAATGGTAGTCTTTGTGATAAGGGGTCCCGTATTATTCTTGGTTGGAATGATGATATTGTTGATGTTATGATTATGTCTCAAACTAACCAGGTTATGCATGTTCAGGTAAATACTCGGACGGACAGCAAATCTTTTTTCTGTTCTTTTGTGTATGCGGATAATTACTATGTTCATCGGCGTGCTCTTTGGTCCAACCTTGTTTGCCATGCTGGGTTTATGCGTAGTAGGCCTTGGGTTTTGTTGGGTGATTTTAATGCGGCACTTAAATTGGAGGATCATTCATGTGGTAGTTATGTTCCTGACATTGCTATGCGTGAATTCAAAGATTGTGTTCAGAAAATGGAGGTTGAGGATCTTAATTGTACTGGTCTTCACTTTACTTGGAATCAGAAACCAAGAGGCTCATTTGGTACATTGAAGAAAATTGATAGGGTAATGGGCAATCTTAAATTTGCTGACTTGTTTCCAGGTTCGTTTGCTATATTTCAACCTTATCGTATTTCAGATCATTCTCCGTGTGTTCTACGTATTCCTCAGGTAACTAAGCCTAAGCCTAAACCGTTCAAATTCTCTAATTTCTTGGTTCATAAAGATGGGTTTATTGATACGGTTACTGCGGGATGGAATCTTAATGTTCATGGTTGTGCTATGTATCGTGTGGTTCAACGCTTAAAGGGGCTGAAATCTCCTTTCCGTAAGCTTTTGCATAGTCAAGGTAATCTAAATGAGCGGGTAGTTAGGATTCGGAAGGAGTTAGATGAGGTCCAAAAGGCTATTGATACAGATCCGTCTAATTCAGACCTACGTGATGAACATGCTCATTATCTTCTTGCATATAAGGAGGCTATGTTAGATGAAGAACGGTTTTAAAGCAGAAATCTAAGGTTCAATGGCTTCATGCAGGTGATTCTAATACGGCTTACTTTCATAATATTGTTAAAAGCAAATGTGCCCGCAACCGAATTGAATTGGTGAGAGATGCAAACAATGTCTTATATGAGGGTCATCAGGTTGCGGATGCTTTTGTTGCTCATTATGAACAGTTTCTTGGTATTGAAGGTAATTGTAGTCCATTTGATGAGTACGGTATATTTTCTAATGTTCTTTCACATCAATTGGCTAATTCGATGGTTCGTCATGTCACGGATGCGGAGATAAAGGAGGCTATATTTTCTATGGGGGATGATAAAGCTCCTGGTCCTGATGGTTACACGGCTGCTTTCTTTAAGAAAGCATGGGATATTGTGGGTGTTGAGGTTATATCTGCTGTTCGGGATTTTTTCATGAATGGTAAGCTTCTTAAGGAGATTAATCATACCATTATATCGTTGATCCCTAAAGTGTCTACCCCGGCTAAGATTAATGACTATAGGCCTATTTCTTGCTGTAATGTCATGTATAAGTGCATTAGCAAAATTCTTGCTAACCGTATTAAGGAAGGCCTTGGTCAGTTGGTCAGTATTAATCAATCTGCATTTGTTCCTGGTCGTAGTATATCTGATAATACATTACTTACCCAAGAGCTTATGCGAAATTATCATAGAGGAAGAGGACCACCTAGATGTGCGTTTAAGGTTGATATTCAGAAGGCATATGATACGGTTGATTGGGCTTTTCTTAAAGCTATCCTGATTGGGTTTGGTTTTCACGCAAAAATGGTTGACTGGATCATGGTATGTATCTCATCTACATCTTATTCTATATGTATTAATGGGGATCTTCATGGCTGGTTTAAAGGTAAGCGGGGTCTTCGACAAGGTGACCCGTTATCTCCCTATTTGTTTACTATGGTTATGGAAGTTTTAACTCTTATATTGCAGACAAAGGTTTCTAATGCAGTGGATTTTCAGTTTCATCATTTGTGTGAACAACAGAGAATTATTAATCTATGTTTTGCAGATGACCTCTTTTTGTTCGCTAGAGGCCATCAGGATTCTGTTAATGTCATTATGCAGGCTTTGGAGGATTTCAAGAACTTTTCGGGTCTTGTCCCAAGTATCCCGAAAAGTACAGCTTTCTTTTGTAATGTGCCTAATGCTATTAAAGCTGCTATTCTCCAGTCTATGCCGTTTGCAGAAGGTTCTCTCCCTGTCAGGTATCTTGGGGTTCCCCTTATATCTTCGAGACTTCTTTATAGGGATTGTAAGGTGCTTGTTGAAAAGTTGGAAGGCCGTGTGAATGATTGGCGTAATAAGTTCTTATCTTTTGCGGGTAGGCTTCAGTTGGTGAGGTCTGTTTTATCATCGATGCATCTGTATTGGGCTTCAGTATTTACTCTCCCTACTCGTATTATACATGAGTTAGAGCAGCTTATGAGGGGTTTCCTTTGGTGTCAAGGAGAAATGAAAAAGGGAAAGGCTAAGGTTGCTTGGGAATCTGTTTGTAAGCCAAAGAAAGAAGGTGGTCTTGGTATTCGACGTTTGGAGGATTTTAACATTGCTCTCATGACTACACATATTTGGAGTATTCTGACACATAAAGAGTCGTTATGGGTTCAATGGATTCATTCTTATAAACTTCGTGGGAGAAATTTTTGGGATGTTCCATGTTTGGGGGATGTTAGCTGGGGATGGCGTAAGCTTCTTGCGATTCTACCAAAAATTCGTTCATTTATTTGGCATAAGATCAATAATGGCAAGGACACATCGGTTTGGTTTGATAGGTGGTGTGCGGTAAGCCCAATTCGCGATTTGATTACTGCTAGGGATATTGCCCGAAGGGTTTTAATTTATCGATTCGGTTTCTGACCTGATTGCTAATGGTGTTTGGCGATGGCCGGTAGACTGGTTATCTCGTTTTCCTTTGTTAGCTGCAATTCCGGTCCCTTACCTTCATGATATTGTTGATGGCTTATTATGGCGCAAGTTGGATGGTAATTTCGTGGTTTTTCAGTCGGGTGCATGGGATTCTATACGTCTTAGGGTGATGTGGTTGGACTGGTGTAATGTTACTTGGTTCTCTCATTGTATCCCGAGGCATGCAATACACTTGTGGCTCGCTATTAAGCATAAGCTGAAGACCCAAGATAGGATGCGACAATGGGATGTTGGTCCTAATGTGGATTTGGACTCGCTTAGATGCCCGCTTTGTGAATTGGTTCCGGATTCTCATTCTCACTTATTTTTTGAGTGCCAGTTTTCTATGCAGGTTTGGTTTCAGGTCCGGGTTTTATCTGCATGGATGCTTTGTCCCGCCTTCCTTGGAGAGTCTGTTCATATTCTTATTCCTATATCTAAGGGACGGTCGTTGGTAGCATCATTTCGATTACGCTTGCGGCAACTACATACTTTATCTGGATGGAGCGTAATGCTAGGATTTTCAAGCGTAAGAAGTCTATCTGCGGAAGTGGTTAGCATCATTATCTCTACTATTCGGTTGAAGCTGGTTACCTTCAAGTTCAAGAAGTTAACCTTGCGGTCTCGTTTGATCCTTGATAAATGGAAGATTCCAAGTATATGTATTTCTCACGAAGGGAGTGCCAGGTAAGGGTTGTACTCTTTTTCCCTTCTCTAAGGTTTTTCCCTATGGGTTTTTCTTGGAAAGGGTTTTTAAGGAGGCACTTCACGGGTTAACTTGCTCCCTTTGTGGATTGGCTGGATGCGGGATGCTCGCTTGCTACAAGTTTTTTTTACTTGTTTATGCCTAGTTAGTTGATGTAATATAGCTAGGTCTTTTGTGTTTATGGCTTGTCATAAACACTAGTTTATCAAGTTTTCGCTTGAGGTTAATGTGGTACCTCAGCCACATTCCATTTGTACTTAACATTATTTTTTGGTTATATATTTACCGGGGTAAAACCCTTTACCCAAAAAAAGAGTTTTGTGGAATGCAAATTCTTAGGTCCATGAGTTGGAGTTCGTGGTGGGGTCTTCCAAGAAAGTGCAAAAAAAATATTAAGGGGGAAGTAAAATATGCCAAATTTCATAAAGGAATAAGGTGAGACTTGGTCAAATTGCACTTCAAAATATGCCCAATTAGATCTTTGTTTGGCTTATTCTGTTTGCATTTGGTATCTTGCACAAAGATATAAGCGTAAATATTAGTCGGATTTTCAGTATTCTCCGACTTCTGAGCATGCATAGAGTATTCTCCGACTTCTGGTCATAGATCTGAAGTTGACCGGCGTTGACCGGCATTGACCAAACCTCCACCAAGGCCGATTTTGACCGTCAAGCTCCGATTTTGACCAATTTTGACTAAAACGCCATGTTAGACCGATTTGGGAAATATCGTGGCGGTGGACCGCTGATATCCGCCATGGCCGATTTTTACAACACTGATATGATGGAATCACCACAGTTGAAACAAGTTACATTTTTCATTACATGATTAACAGGTATAAATTAAAAGTTAAATTTTTACCTGTTTGCCTCTCAATCCATTTGCCCTTCATTCTAACTAAATTTTTGTTTGATCCGTTTGAGTTATAGCACAGTAAAAACTGAAAGATCATAATTAGATAATAATCTTAAACGGGTTGTAGGATATATTGTTTGGATATACTTGATAGTAATAACCTGATAATTAGATGTTTTGAATGATTGACAGCATCTACTTATTAGAGGAATTGAACTAATTAAATGACCAAACATGATATATTTTTGAAAATTCGAAAAATATTTTATTTAATAGGAACAGAAGTATATCAAACCGGATAAAATATCCAAACATCTGCTAAAATTATACTCGTTATATCAGCAGTGGTAAAAGTTTCACTTACAATTAGCTCAAATTCGTCGGACATGCCCATGGAAAGTTCACACTGGTCCTCGGAAATTCGTAGAGCATTGCATACCTCTAATCTGCATTTTGCTAATGTCTAACATCAAATTTCATTTTCAAATAATAAAACGTATCATTTTCAATTAAAAAAAAAGAGCATGTCGTTCCATTATTATTATGTGTTCTTACCCATAATATTTTTGTTATTTTGTTAAGTCATGGTAGCATGCAAGTTGCAATTTTGCTGCAAGTCTGCAATAAGACTTGCAGTATGCAAGTATGCAAGTCTGCAATAACCCGAGTTCAAATAGGGTCGGGGTCGGGTTCGGGTATGTTATTTTTAGCCTCGACCCGACTTTGACCCGAACCTGACCAACCCGACCCGATTAACACCCCTAGTTGTACTGCAATCAGAGTCAAACAATTAACCAGACAATGGATAGTAAAACACTATTACAATAAAAAAGATTGGTGAAGCATCAATTAAACTGCATACCTCTTCTTCTTCTGATGGGTCACTACTCACTACGCAAACATTCGAGATCATCATCTATGTCACTATGATCCTGTGACAATATACTTCATAGCAAGAACGGAGGTGCCTTTTGTTTCATTGTACTAGAGCAAATTGAATATTAAGTCAACCCATTTGCCACCTTAATATATAAAGCAAAAGAGGAAAGAAATTAAATGTGCTACAGCTCTACAAGAACTACCTCTATAATACTTCTTTCTAGTAGATCAGGTTCATCCCTGAACACGCACAAGGAGCTCTACCATTGACATCGTGGTATGAGTGTGTCAAGCTGGCATTTCGACAGGCATCAGATACTTCTTCATATCACCCACCTTGTTTCACTGAAAAGATATCTCGATTTTCATATGAAACTGTATTCAGTTAACATGATGGACCAACCTTAATTAATGTGTCACTTTCAAACATATGACTAATATCTTTAAAAAGGTCAGGATGCGACTGTCTCCGAAAAGAAAACTTGTGTTTGGCTTTGTCCTTTCCACCTAGCATGAAATGATTAACCAAAATAAGCAATTGTCACGAAATGTAATAAGAGGTAAATTATTTTCACAATGGAAAGGAATTCAATGAACATCAAGTTGTCCAAAGACCAATATAAAGTTTAATTACAGATGGCAATTTCAATTCATTGTGAATAGGTCGATTTGGGTTTATGTTTCATAAATTATAAAAAGCCATATAAAATATAAGATAAAAACAAAATGGGTCAAATTGTAATAGCAGTCTTCTAAGTCATTTTATTTACATAAGTATAAAAAGTAGGAGAGTTGAATAATCCATGCTTACCATCAAAAGAGCCATCAGTTATTTCGAGATATTTACTGATCTAAATCGCATTTAAAAGAGGGCCCTTGGTAGAATCAAATGTTTTAGCAAATTTGTCTACAAGTATGCATGATACCACAGTTCCCAATAAATAAGCTACAAATTTTGGTGAAAGAAGGGAATTTGGTAATGGCAGAACTCAGAAGTAGTGTTTTTATGTCCCTCTTGTTGATATGAACCATCATCATTGACCCAAACGTGTGGGTTACCAGCACCTTGGACTCCAGAAAGCTGCAACATTTAGCATGCCCAAATTAACATTTAACAAATGCTTTTAAATTGTCTTTAATTTTAAAACAATGATGGCATGTTCAGACATACAAACCTGTAGCATTCTTAGCTCAACTTTTGTTATTTCGCAGCCATTTATAACAACACTTGTGTTTCCATTGCTAGCATCAGGTAAAATCGGCACGCCAACGTTTAGACCTCATTTCTCAATTATAAAAAGATGCCTGCTGGAGCCAATTCATCTTTCATCACTTTAATTCCTAAGGTCACTAATCCGATTCACGTCACCGACTTCCGGCCTATTTCTCTCATAGGTATACACTACAAGATTATTGCCAAAGTCCTTGCTAACAGGCTCTCTAAAGTGATCAATAACATTGTTAGTCCCGAGCAATCAACCTTCATCGCGAACCGTCAAATTTTGGACGGGCCTCTCATTCTCAGTGAGGTTATAGATTGGTACAAGAAAAGAAAGAAAAAGATGATGCTTTTTAAAATCGACTTTGAAAAAGCCTTTGATTCGGTTAGTTGGATGTATCTCGATTTCATGCTTATTAATCTAGGTTTCGGGATCACATGGAGTACTTGGATTAAGGTTTGCCTCGAATCTTCTCGTACTTCTATTTTAGTTAATGGAAGCCCCACTTCTGAGTTTAATGTTAGACGCGGTTTGAGACAAGGGGATCCCTTGTCTCCTTTCTTGTTCATCATTATTATGGAAGGTCTCCCGCGTGGCTATTTCGGATTCAGTCCGTTCCGGTCTTATTCGTGGCATTAAAATTGGTTCCTCAGATGTTATCCTTAGTCACTTATTTTTTGCGGATGATGTCATTATTATGTCGGATTGGAGTTCTCATGATGTGGAGAACATCATTCGCATCTTCAAGGTCTTCTTTCTTGCTTCGGGCCTGAAAATTAATATCCATAAATCTAGTATTTATGGTGTCGGGGTGCCTTCTGAAGAAATTCATCATATGGCTTCCATTACGGGATGTAGCGCGGGTTCGTTTCCGATCACTTATCTTGGTCTTCCCATTGGTTCCAATATGTCTCTTACGGCCAACTGGAAGCTTTTGGTTGACAAATTTCACTTGAAGCTCTCTTCTTGGAAAGCTAACCTCCTTTCTTATGGCGGTCGTCCTACGCTCCTTAAAACTGTCTTGGGCAGCCTAGGTATTTACTACTTCTCGCTCTTTAAAGTTCCTTCCTCTATTTTGAATTTTTTGGAAAACCTTCGTGCTTCATTTTTTTGGGGCGGTTCTCAAGGCTCGAAAAAAGTCTCCTGGTTGAAGTGGTCCCATGTTTTGGCTTCATTTGAAAAAGGTGGTTTAGCAATTGGTAGCCTTAGATCCTTTAACCTGGCTCTTCTTCATAAATGGAGATGGCGTTTCTATAGTGATCGAGATTCTTTATGGTCCAAAGTTATTCGTGTTTTGCATGGTAGCGAAGGAGGTTTCGATCTAAATGGCTGCGCTTTCAATGGTATTTGGTCCAAGATTGTTGGGACATCTAATTACCTCCATTCTAGCTCCATCCTCCCTGTTGATTCTATTCGATATCAAGTAGGATGTGGTTTAACTATTAGATTTTGGAAAGATACCTGGCTTGGTTCTAGCCCTCTACAATTTCGTTACAATAGACTTTTCCGGTTGGATCGTAATAAAGATTGTCTTATTTCGGATCGCATTTCTAATGGTCTTTGGGAATGGAACTGGTCTCGTGATGCTCTTGGTTCTCGAAACTCTATGTCCCTCAACCAATTGTTAACAGAGATTAGTAATATCGAGGTAATAGAAGGCATAGATAAATGCATATGGGCTGTTTCGCAAGATGGTATTTTCACAGTGGGTTCCTTGCCATGCCTTATTGATGATCACACGTTGCCTTCGTTGGTTTCTAAAACTACATGGGAAAAGTTTCTCCCCCGCAAAGTTAATGTCTTCATGTGGCGTTTGAATTTAGATAGGCTCCCGCATCGTTTTAACTTCTCTTCTAGAGGTATTGAAATCCCGGAGATCTCTTGTGCTTCTTGCAACGGAAATGTGGAATCTAATACCCATGTTTTTTACGAGTGCTCCATTGCTAAAGAGGTATGGAATTCTATTAGAAGGTGGTGTGAAGACGTTTTCCCCCCTTTTTATTCGAACAATCAGCGGTTGGATTGGATGTCATCGTGGCACACCTCTCACGACAAAAAGCATCGGCTATATGCTATCTTTGCGGCTTCTTTATGGTTCATTTGGCGGTATCGAAATAGTGTCATTTTTAACCCTCATTCATTGAGGAAAAGCGACATTTGTGATTTTATTCGTTTATTCTCTTTTTCTTGGCTTAATCATAGAGGTAGAATATCCAGTAACTGGAATGATTGGCTTAATTTTCCTTTGTAATTTCTAGCGCCTTGCTAGTTTTCTAATAATATTGTTGCCGTTCCAAAAAAAAAAAAATAATCTTTGAAGGCTTCTCACCCTCCTGTTTACAAAAATAAAATATTTATCACTAACTTAATGTAACACAATATAGACAAATATGAAACAAATCTACTTAAATCTATTCCCCACAGACTTGTAGTATCGCCAGCTCATCGTGAGAAAACGGTTATCGATTTACGAGTAAATACATCTAAGAGTATTACGTCTTTGCAAGTACCATTGTAGATATGTAGTGTGTAACGAATCATGCAAACTGTAAAAACTAATATGCTTTTCAGGCTTCAGCAATACCCGAGTAACAAACGCACCAATATGTGTGTTGTCCCATTTTTCCTAGCTCGGTTTCGAAAAGTTAATTATAAAACTACACCTGTCTAATTTTTCCACCTGAACATCATCACTTTTTGCTTCAATATGCTGTAAATCTTCACGCGCAAAGATATTCTTACAAAACATAAATAATTGTCTATAAAACCTATTTTGCAACTCTAGTATATATAGAACGCGAGTAAGATCAAAGAATAAATCCTGTTGAAAATCTTCACATGCGAAGATATTCTTACATACATAAATAAGTGTATATAAAACATCAATATCTCCTATTTTGCAACTTTAGTATATATAGAACGCGAGTAAGACCAAAACATCAATCCTGCTGAAAATCTTCACATGCGAAGATATTCTTACAAACATAATAATTGTCTATAAAACATCAATATCTTCTATTTTTGCAACTCTAATATATATAAAACGCGAGTAAGACCAAAACATCAATCCTGCTTAAAATCTTCACATGTGAAGATATTCTTACAAACATAATAACTGTCTATAAAACATCAATATCTTCTATAGCAATGAAATACAAGTGCCAATATGCATGTACATGAAATTCTTTCACAATGTTATTATGAGGCAATAGACTTGAAAGTACCCATAATGTTTACTGCCTAGTTTAGAAAGAAGTCGACCAAAACCTCCAGTAGGTAAAAATGGATAAAGGGTTATCAATAAAGCAGAAATAGAACTATTGTTAGTAGATAAGGTTCTCATTCCACCTCCGAGGAACAAGAAACCAATAGCTAAGATATTGTTACCAAACTTAAATAATCACCTTTAGTTCAATACTAGTCTATAATCTTTTCAAAAAAACTTCAATCGCAATCTTTGATTTACGCAAACTAACTCATATCAAGACGTCAAAACTTCATCATACTCTATACTTTTCACATATTCTTCATTTATAAACACTAATTGCTCCTAACTTTGCACTTCATAAAAAATCCGCTAGTAACATCAAAACTTCATACATTGCTAGTTTTCTTTACATGCGAAGATATTCTTACTTAACTTAAATAATCATCTTTAATTCAATACTAGTCTATAATCTTATCTAAACAACTTCAATCGCGCCTAGTATTCCTCATAATCTTTGATTTACGCAAACTAACTCTTATCAAAACTTCATCATACTCTATACTTCACATTTCATCATTTATAAACATTAATAACTCCTATTTTTTGCATTTGTAGTATAAAAATCCGCCAGTAACATAAAAAATCCATTCCTTGCTTATTTTTTTCAACTAAAATCGAGACAAAAAAGGCAACATATCTAATTGTTTAATTACATAAAGCATCATATATAAATCTTCGCATGTAACAAGTTCTATCATTTACGGTACATATACATCAACGGGAACGCACTACCTAACATTGCACTAAATTTCAAATGAAAAATCAAATTAAAAGGAAACAACGATAATTTCTACAAAAATAAAACTAACTGGATGCCTCAGTCAACGCTGCAAGTTAACAACTAACCGGACATTACATTTCAACTAAAATCGAGACAAAAAGGGAAAATATCTAAACAATCAATTCATAGAGCATCATATAGCATCTTCACATGTAACGCGATAGATACACAGTAAAAATACATAATTTATAATTACAAATCAGTAAAAATAATTTATTAGTTTAAAACAAGTACCATTAGCATTCAAATCCACATTAGAACACTGTTTCAATAGATTTTCAATTGAAGATTGATTAACAAACAGATTCATCATCAAAAGATTGTTAAAAAGTTATAATTTATATCAGATTAAATCAGAAAAACACCAATAAAAAGGTCAACGTCGGGTCAACGCCGGAGTTGAAGCCGGAGATTAAGAATGTAACGCCGGAGATTAAATCAGAAACCACGGGAACGATTGTTGATAGCCGCCGAAGATTAGATGTGTTTGGTGAGTATGTATTGTGTTTGAATTAGACGGAAATGATAAAGAGAGAGAAATAGAGTTGATTTTTTGGGTGGTGTGTAACAAATGAAAGAGTTACGTTAGACCCCTTATGATTATGGATAAAAAAGATGGTGTGTTTGAAATAAATTAATGTTAGCCGTTAGATCTTAAAAAAGAAGGGATTAGATGAATGGCTACGATCTCTTCTCGCATTCTCACCAAAATAGGTCTTCTCATTTGAACGCTTATCTATACATACATACATATATATGTTTATATATGTATATATGTATGTGTGTGTGTGTGTGTGTGTATATATATATATATATATATATATATATATGTATATGTGTGTGTGTGTGTGTGTGTATATATATATATATATATATATATATATATATATATATATATATATATATATCTATACATTATATATAAGAGGAGGCATGCCACGTCATAATGCCACTTGGCATCCCATAATGCCATGTCATATTTCCATGTCATCATAATTTATAATTTAATGCCACCTAAGCCATTTTTAATTAAAATTCGTTTTTAATATTTAGGATTTTTAATTAAAATTCGTTTTTAATATTTAGGCCGCATGATTTTTTAAAAAAATTTTATGTGTAGGATTCGAACCCTAGATTTGTGGATAAACTAACAAGCAATTTTACCAACTGATCAACTTAATTTTTTGGTTATATCTTTCAAAACCAAATATATAATATGCAAGTGAATGTTAATACCGAAATTTGCATTAGATTTCTTTTTCCCGTAACCCTAATATATTAGCATAATAAGAACAAACACCACTTGACGTATCGCATCATAAAACCTTAACCCTAAATTCGAATTGATACATTGAGACACGTAGAAAAACATCGACAACCGAAAAAAAAGCCTGAAGCGACCTACAAAAACCCTATACCAATATCATTCAAGCTCACTAATCAAAGGTATGTTTATCCGACTAGATTTCACTTGAATCTCAATGTTCGTGCTCGAGTTCAAGTTTTGGTTACTTATTGTTTCTTTTGTAGGTAAATATTAAGCCATGTTCGTATGATAATCATTTGTTAGTCATCTGTAACCCGCCTTTCTTTAAAAGCTTGATAATGTGGATGTGGTGGATACAAATGTAAACATATTTTATTTATTTGAATTGATTCAAGAGTAGTTGTTCGCAGGAGACACCTCCGATTTCGTCATTGATTATGCAGATAATGTACACATTGAGGGAACTAATTATGTAGCTACCTTTTATAAATGGTTTATATAGCTAAATTTGTTATGCCTATTGAAACAATGTTATGGTACCCATTAGTGGTGTTGATAATCTTCATGCATTTATTTGGGGAGATGATTAAGGAGAATAAGGTAAGAAGCTAATTATTCAAAAAACCAAAAGCTAGGCTGTTGCAGATAATTTCCAGTCTAAAGCAAGATTTCATTTGTGATTCTAAGTTTGTTTTTAATCAATTGCTTTTTCAGTGTTCTTAATTCCCCACCTCAGTTTGTGATAGGTATTTTGATATGAATTTTTTTGTGAAGTTTAAATAAATCTTAACGTATATGAACTCTAATTTTAGTCTATGTTTTTATTAAAATCATATCTTCTTTTTCTATTGGTATTCTGTTGATGGTTGGCTGATAATTTTCTAAGGGTGTACACTTAAGGTCTTTTATGTGTAGTTCATTAAAGTCTTGATTTTTTTGGCACAATTTGATTATAATTGGTTTAAATGTCGCAGGTTTATCATTCGGTTTGTCGCCCGGCTGCTAGAGTCTTAAACTATGGCCAGGTAATGTATGTATAACCAAAAGAAAGTAACTTGAGAAAAAGTCTCTAATCAGATAACACCAAGTTTAATGTTGGGTAGCCTTTAATTGTAGTCTAAATACTCCTAAGCTTAAAGAACTGAATACCAAAAGATTGGTGTTTTATAGGTATTGTTTAGATAACTTATTTTCAGCAGCTGATAAGTACTTTTCTTTCATAATAATGGGCTTCAACCATATAAAGTCATGTACATGCAGGTATATATGGTTATACAGCACCGCAGTAAATTAAGGCACTTAAAGTAGATATCGTTATGTTGGTATTGTTTGTTGCATAGATTAAGTTTTTTCTTTGTTGGGTTTGCAGGATAGTAGATGGAAAGGCAGAGGTGTTGCTTGATCTGAATGGACTAAGTAACGAAGGAACGGTGTCGTTGAGCATGGATGCTAAGTACTTGGCGAATGCTCTTAGTTCAAGTGGAAGTGATTGGGTCACTGAAAGTAATGCAGATTGAGGAGAAGAAAGTTGAGCGATCGTTGTCATGGGTAAGTGATTGAATTTGTTACTTCCTTTAAGAAAGTTAAGTTTTTGCAATTGGTGGATAATGTTTTTGTTTTATTACAGGTAAAATTTCCGGTTATTAGTTGGACAAATGATAGCAAAGGTTTCTTCGACGGCAGCTACCCTGCTCCAAAGTAAGTGCAAAATGACATTTGATATTATTTTTGTTTAACATGCTCAAATTTATAGTAAATTATGTTAGCTATAATTCCCAAACAACATATTAAGGTTAAGCATTTGCATGTTGTCCTTTAAGATGGTTAAAATTGGAAAATTGGTGATTTCTGGCCGCCGTTTTTCATTGTTTCGATCATCAATTCTCTTTGTTTTATTCGAAATCATCTCAATCCTTTGTAATTGTTGTGTCCCTACACGTCATTTAAAAGGTTTGTGGTTTTTTAATAAACAAGGGATCTGATTATCATATTATTTTATGAGCGCCGTCATTTTTCCATGCAAATATTCATTATCACAAGAAATCATCATTTATTTTTTGGTTCCATTCGTTGATTCTCCTTGTTCTCACATTAAGATTTTCCACAAGGAGTATCTCTGGTTTAAGTCGATCTAGGCAATTATTGATATTAGGGTTTTGCCCGATTTTTTTTGGATCTTGACGTTTGTTGGCTGTTGTGTTTTGGGAGTTGCGGCTAGGGTTTGCATGCATTAAACTCTATTGTTTAGGGTTTCTTATTAGCTGCTGTATATTTCTGGACGTGTTTTATATTGGGTGTGGGTTAGAGAGATGAATAAAGGTTTCCTTAATAGTCCTCGTGGGGTTAAAAAGTCTGATAAACGTGAATCAGGGGATACTATTAAAACTATGGAGGAGCGAATTCAGAAGTCCTCTGGATTAGGGACGAAGATTATAGATGGGTCCATGAAGCCGGTGCTACATAATCCTCCAAATAAGCCACTCAAATCAATCCTTAAGGGTAATGGAGGGCCATCTAAATCGGAGGTTCCTGGTCGTGAAGGGGTGGAAAAAAAAGATAATGGTGTTGCTATTTCACAGCCGTTATCTCTTGGGGATTCGATGGGGAATGTAAACACTGCTTCTACTCGTATTGTCAAGTCATCTAATGTAACCTTGCCTAAGGCTGCATTTGATGAGATTAATGCTCGGTTTGATAACTCTCTGATCGGGTTTTCTGTTGGTAAGAAACTTGCGTTCCCTGTTGTGGAAAACTATGTTAAACGTGCGTGGGATCGGTTTGGGCTTGTAAGAGTCATGATGCATTGTGGCTATTTCATGTTTCAATTTGATTCCAAAGATGGCATGGAAAAGGTGTTGGAGAAAGGTCCTTGGCGGATTCAGTTGGTTCCAATTATGTTGAAAACTTGGCAGCCGAATATATTGAATTTAAAAGACAAAGTTTCTTGTGTGCCTTTATGGATTAAGCTCCATAAGGTACCTATTGTTGCGTTTTCAATGGTGGGAATTGAGCTGATTTCCGCGAAGGTGGGAAAACTTATACGGCTTGATGAGCATACTAAATTTATTTGCCTCAATTCTTGGGGGCGTAGCGAGTATGCTAGAGTCCTTGTGGAAGTATCGGCTGAATTTCCTCTTGTGGAGTCGGTTGATCTTGATATCCCTCTTGAGGATGGAAAAGGCTACACTACGGTTCAGATTTGGATAGAATATGAATGGCAACCTCCAAGATGCGGTTCGTGCAAAATTTTTGATCACTTGGATAGTGTATGTCCTATGAAGCGTACGGCTGGTCCTGAATTGAAAATCTCGAAATGTAATGATAAAAAGGACTCGCAACCTATACATGACATAGGTAAAACAGCTAAGGGTAAACAGGCTAGTACGAAACGTTATATTAAAGGGTATCGTATGAATATCCCCAAGACAAAGCAGGTTTATCGTGCGGTTATTAAACCGCATAGTGCGAATGGTGTTACTAGTAACACGGAGCAGATCTCGGATACAACTAAGCTACCTTCTACTTCTCATTCTCCATTGAATGGTATGAATTTTATTAATGATGATATTAATTTGGAGGAGTTAAGTGAATTTCGGAAAAAGGCAGAAAAGGAGTCAATAATTGAGTTTATTGGCGAACCTACTAAGGATGGTTGTATGTCGAAGGGGAACCTAGAGGAGACGATGAATTCTTTCTCTTCTATGGATGTTATTAATGCAGATTCTGACACGGATGTGGAGGATGTTCACATTCCTACCGGTGGTTCTTCGTATCCTAGCTCATCTTTTGGTGGTGGGCAAAATTTAGAACGGTTTAATGATTATGATGATATTGAAGACCAGCTTGAAGAGTATCCATGCCTATACAATGAATTTTGTGACCAGTATGACTTCAAGGTTAAAGGTAGAGGTAGGAATTAGATATTTTCCTAGACATTAGAATGGTTTTTCGTTCTTATGTAGTGGAAAGGGAGGTAGCAATCCTTGTTTGTTTTGTATTGCTTTTTTTGCCTATGTAACGGGCTGAGATGAGGGATTCACCCTCATCCGTTGTACTTAAACGTTTTTTGGTGTAATGCATTTTACCGGGGTATTGATTCCCTTTTACCCAAAAAAAATTGGAAAATTGATGGCTATATCTTTTCTTGAATATAGATAGATTATAACATTTAAAATTGGAAATTTGATAGGGAAGGTGAGAATTTGGATCTTTGGAACAGAGACAAACACGAACCTTAATCATCAGCTCTACTATCATTTTATGGGTACAGATCAATTTGAGGACAGAAGATGGGAAGGTAACCGTCTCTACATCTACAGTACATGGTTAATCCTTATGTCACATTGCTCAATTTTGTGCATTTAACTCAAATCAGTAGTTTTGGTTAGGCGATAAACTAAATTTCTATGTAAAACTGTGTAATAGATGTTATTCTAGGAGTATGATTGAGTAATGATGAACCTTATCGTTTAAGAATTTAGTTAAGCCATGTTAAATCTTGTGACACATTAATTAAATATATTTCCTAAAAAATACTATATGACGTATTATTAAATGACCCATGTTTAAAAATTTTGCAACTCAATTTCCGATATAATCTAGAATGATCCTTTCTTCTACAGTTTGTTCTTCTACATATCGACGAGGTCTGTGATTTTGTCAACAAACTATATTATTGTGATATATCTACTCTACTTGGTGGGATTGAATGGTGCCGAGAAAAGAAATCTCTTCCTTTTGTTAAACTTATTGACAATTTGAGACGGTGTATAAAGCTATTGCAAATGATGACACTGTTTTGACATTCTTAACAAATAAAGATGCTCCAAAGTACAAACTGGTCTCAGTAGATCTAATGGAACCAAACACATGGACTGAAATCATTCCACAATTTGACAATGATGTTCTTAAATCAGCCATTTCTGTCAATGGAAATCAAGTTGTAGCGAGATATATGAGTGATTGCAAACACGTGTTGCAGTTAAGGGATTTGCAAGTGGGTCCCTTTTGCATAATCTTCCCATCAGTATTGGTAGCATGGATGATATTATAGCATGGAGGAAAGATAGCTTATTTTTTTATTGCTCTTACAAGCTTCCTTAACCCACGGGACTATATATTAGTGCAACTTAAAAAGTGGCATTCCATATTTGAAAATATTCCAGGAAATTGTGGTTTCGGATTTGATCGACCGAGTTTCAAGTCACCGGTACACATTTTTAAATCGTTAGATGTTTTATAAAAGCGTACGTTTGCATTTGGTTGTGGTTCACTCTCCATATATGTTTGTATCGGTGTGTCTGGTCCTTCAAGTTGAGAAATATACTCCATCTAGAGGTGGTAAGAGGGGCAGGTTGTAGGCCAAGGTTGCACCTCCTCAAAATAAAAAACAAGTATCAACTATAAGCACAAGTATGCATGCATTTCTTTTCTCTTAATTAGCCGCCATTGATCCTAACAACAACTTCATTAACTATTATTGCGTGGCGGCGACAATTGGTTTGCAAAAAGCAAATTGGAATATTATGAGCACCAGATTCACCGTCATTATTTGTTCAACAAATATGGGACTGCGGAGTTGCCATCTGACTGGAAATAGTATGTTCTCTAGCTGTGGCCATTATATTTTTGTTTAGCATAATTGTAAACAGTTGAAGATAATTAATAATATACTCTCATAAGTTACTTATATCATTTTGCTCCCACAACAGATGGTGACATGTCAAGTGACTTGCTTGAGTTGCTTATTGGTGGTTATGAAACGATTAACACGACAACATTTTCATATGTTGTGTGGGTCTTTTCTTGCCCTAGGAGGAAGCTATCTCTTTATGTTGTGTTGAAAGGGGTTTCTGAAATTGAATTTTAAATGACGAATGGGATGATACTTTGCTTAAACTAAGCTCTTGAGCTACCAACAGTTTATTCTGCGAGACTAGGATTGCTGCTATTCCATCAGACAAGGTGGCGGAAGTGGATGATGGGGATAACTAATTGCGTATGTCCTTTCACTAAACCGATTTGTTCTATTATTTCAGTTATCCCAACATTCTATTTTTTGAAAGCTTAAATTGGGGTATGCTACACTAATCTGCACTTTATCCCCATAATTTAAATCTTTTAAAAACAATTTTATGTCTAATCATGCATTTTTAATCACTATATCTGATGTTCTGTATGGCTTGTTTCATCTTTGGAACACGCAAAGCGTTGAATGTAATGGTATTCACTTGGTGTGACAAAGTCAAGTACGATGAAAAGTGAATGGAGACTATGAATCAAGTGTAACATTTCACAAGGCTTCTTCAACTGTCAAAGTGTTCACTCTGGCCTCATAGGTTCTACTTTTGCCTTGATGCTTGCCAACTTTTGTCCCCTGTTGTATTTGAATCATCTGTAGGTGCCATGATATGTTTGGACAAGAGTTGAAATCAGCTCACGTGGACGAGAAATGTTGAGCCATGTTAGATTGTCACTTCATATTATGTCTGCTATAGTAAAATATTAAAGAATTATTAGTTTTATAACAAAAGTATTTAAATTTTATAAGTATTCTCCATTATTTAGTGAACTGTAAAGTCCTTTTATGAATTAGTACGGAGTGGACTACAATTTTTGCAAAATATTTCTGATGATGAGGCACTATTTACACTTATTTTGGAGATTCATAAGAGAAAGATATTATGGCTACGCAAATTCAAATGTTGGATTAACATATTCACTGCCCAACATTCGGGAATCAACGCCTTCTATCTCAAGCTACAACTACTATTTTAGGTGAAGCAACCATTAACATGAGATATTCACCTATTACATATCCAAGTATGCTTGGTGAACCGATGAATGGGAGGTAATCGGTTATCACGATTAGTTACTCATGACTCTTTGTTTTGTTGATTAATCATCAATGTTGCATGTGCAAGATATTTCGTATCTATTCATAGAAGTCTGGGTGAGGCGGGCCTTACGGTATATCAGACATGTTTTTTGTAGTACTCCAGCACTTGATTGGAGGCGTGAGTGTGCTCACGTTTTGTGGTTTATGAGGTTATTACGTTTTATCTTTTGTACTTGATTAAGTACATAAGCTAAATCTGATAAGCTCTTTGAAAACCGAAAAAGTGAGCTTATGAACCTTTTACATGATATATGAATGCTTTTAAGAATTTTAATGTTTAATTTTGAGCTATTTGTTGATGCACTGTTATTGCAGGTATAGGCAGTTGATTAAAAGAACTTATGTGTGCTAAACAAGATGGGTGAAGCATGGAACGCCTCCTGCTGCAGATGTTGCAGGCATTGCGATCTTTGCTTCAATGAGCCCACATCATATTCAATATAAGGTCACCTTTCATTTTTTATTTGTTAATGAGTATTTTTTCACACGCCTTTAAAATATTTATAACTGAAACTTTCAGCATTTCGCAATGCGAGAACATAAATATGAGATCGTGAAGAAATTCCAAGAGAGGAAGCATATATGTGGTATGAAAGGATATGGTGTAAACGATGCACCCTCTTTAAAAAGGGCAGACATTGGTATTGTTGTTGCTGATGCAACTGACGCAACTCGAGGTGCATTTGATATTGTGTTGACTGAACCAGGGCTCAGTGTAATTGTTAGCGCAGTTTTGACCAGCAGAGCCATCTTGAAAAGGATGACAAAGTACATTGTTCATGTTGTCACCATCACCATCCGTTTTGTCTTTGGGGTTCATGCTAATTGCTCTTATCTAGAAATTTGTTACTTGGTTTCAGATAAAAGAAAAAGTTAAGTGATGCATCTATATTAATTATCGTTTATTATACATTACCTTACATATGTTTTTGAATTTTTATTGCTCCTAATGGGTATTTTTTGTGATTTTTTGTTAACTTTGCAGCATACGACATTAGATCAAGGACTACTATATGCCGATGCAAACTAAGAATTTGGAAAAGGGTCCTGCTACTGATTATGTAGGGTTGATAATGGTGCCTCCTCTCTTACCCTCTCTTCGTGATCATAACCTCAGTTTACATAAAGTGACTCGCGTATCCATACTATGTTTATTATAAAAATGTAGAGGTAAATAATGTTTGATTGGTTACGGTTAATTATCGAGTTTCCTGGTAGGAGGCATTGGTCATGTTGCAAACTAACAGCTGCACTATTGACTTATTGAGGGCATGAAGTTAATTGGCCAATATAAATAAGTGTCATCAATTGTTTTAGCTGTGTCTAATCTCTTTATATACAGTTCAGTTATTTACTATGTTAATCTGTCTAACTTTATTAAGGATGTTTAGATTATGACATGTTGTTTGTGAAGGATTTATGACATGACCGTTTAAAATGAGTAAGTTGGAATCTGTTTGTGAAGGATTTACTTTGTTGGTGCTTTCTGTCGCATAATAGAGGAGATGACTAACTACTGAGCTAAACTATCTGCTGTTAATTCATTTGCACCGACTTTGATAAGACCGACACATCTCCTCGAGAACTTTATGGTAAAAATGAGGTTTCCAAGAACGATGATCAACGCTCATTACATACCATTGTATAAGAAGATGATGGAGAAATTATGTAAATACTGAAATTACAAACTTACTATTAAAGTGTAATATTGAATCTCATTATAGCTTATTCATTCTATATATTTATGATCTCCATACCTGATGCAAAGATTAGGTTTTTGTAATTTGTACATTTGGCTCGAACATTATTCTAAAAAGTGTTAAGCAATGCAAGTGGTTCAATGACCATATATGTGTATAGCGTTGGCATTTATATATGTGAATATTAAGAATCATACATTATTTTGGTGTCATAAACATTAACTGAGATATGCTTTATTTTTTACAAGAAAATTGTGGACTATTGATGCTAATTGTTATGAATGGTTAGTAAACTTAATTGTTGAGTTATTCTTCTAATGTTCTATACGAGTCTAACTTCCACTTTAGTGCTAAGCTCCGCAATTCAAGTTGTAAGTATCCTATTTTCATATCTCATGTACAATGAATATGAATCAACCAACGGCCACCACTTCAACTACAAATGCTAGCCTTAATGGTCGTTTAGCCATGGTCAGCTCTAAAAATTATCATCACAAATAAAAATGTTCTAATGTTTAAAAATTATTAAATATCAAGTTCATTTGTTTAAACTTTTCGGTCGTTTTCTTTTCAGCTCTTATTTATAAAGATGCAAAATTTAAGTGGTTTACATGATTCTCTAAGTGTTTATATGTGGTGCAATTTTGGCTATTGAGAAGATGTAAACTCTACTCAACTATTTGGATATCGAACTATCTAATGTTGTTCAATTTGGTATGGTTAAAAAAGGTTGGTAGTTGGCCGGCTTGGAACTATTTTTGAACAAGTATTTTGACAAACTTTTACTCAACACGTTACTTGTGCATAACATTAAGATGTAGTAACGGTTACAATTAGTCAACTCAATAATAATAGTTTCACAGTGTTTTATCTTTTATTATATTACTAAATACCAAAATTTAAAAATAATCACGTACTAAGTATGAGTTGAGCATGCAGACTAGCCTTAGGATATATCGATATCTACATTCTTTCGTCGCTACACATATAAAAGGGTGCATGGAGGTAAATTTTAAAGTTTGATTTAGTCACTGTAAAATTAATTTTATGATGCTGACAAGTACGTAGTAATTATTTGTCATCAGTTTGGTGAAGGTGCAATTGTTGGTGCATCAAGGATCATTGGCGTTGATCTCAATGCCAACCGGTTTAAACTTGGTAAGTTGTAACACAAATTTAAAGATTTATTAAGTATATGTGTCAGCCGAAAATTAATAATTATTTTTCCATTATAACAACAAAGAAATTTGGGTTGACCGAGTTTGTGAACGCAAAAGACTTTACACACATAATCTCTTTTGATCTAGACTCTTTAAGGGTAAGATGACCATCCAACCTTTGTTTTGGCGATTTAAAATTTTAATATTGTTGTCAACAAATTCTAACGGTTTTGTTACCGCTTCTTATATGCAAAAATATAAGGTCACTAGAAAATGTGGTGACGGTGCATAATAGGTGATCACGAGCGCATCTTTGGAATGTCTTTCACAGTCAAAGAAATTCGATCCGAGCAAAACATATTTAATAAAGCATATGAACCATTATATGCAATTCTTAATACAAAAATGCAAATAACCCTTTTACTATCCTATTATGAATATAATTATACCTTCAAATTGTTTAATTAAGAAAAATTAAATGCATATCTTAATACAAAAATACAGAACTATATATAGTCCAGGGAGCAATCCAAACCATAACGCCGTCAATCCTAACACTAAAATCCACCAAATCCGCATTAAAGAAGTTAGCAATAAAACTCCAGAATCGTTTATAAAAATCAATACCAGACCCACTACTGCAATAAATTACACTTTCTCAAAATATGAGCCATCAGACCATGATCCAACAGACCTGATCGGACCTTGACCCATTAGAACACGAGTTATAAGACCATGAACCTTAAGACCTTGAACCATAAGGATCTGAGCGTAAAAGCAATAAGCTGAAATATGCATTAAGAACCATTAGAGCAACAAAGGTACACAGAAACATGCATTACACATAATTAATATATTCAATGTAGTACATTCTATATGTTAATTCTCAAAAAGCACATCTCATGATCTGTTAAATGCACATAATAAGTGATTGTGTTAAAGGACTAAAGGAGACTATTTGGATGTGCGGTGTCTTGAGAATGCTTATTGTTAAGCTATTTTCTTTATCCAAACATAAAAAAATGCTTATTAATACAAAACCAACCTGTTACTCCACTCACCCGCTCTGCGATCACTGTGTTTATTCTTATTCGTTGCAATTTTTGTGGTGGCCGCTAATTCAGTTTTTTTGAATTGTACATGCATGTGTGAAAAGGGTATAAGGCGATGATAGTGGAGAAAGGGATTGCACTAGATAATAGTTTGATTATTGGCATTGTATTCACAAGGTTGTAAGTTGATTTGTTATCTACTCCTGTTTGTTTACACATAGTGCATTACTATATTCTAGACTTAGTTCAAAAGTATTAACCAAGATCTTAATTTCACTTCATATATCTTAACCCTTTTAGACGTTTTATGGATTATGGTAATATCAATTATAGATCAAAACCGTTTCATTTAACATTTAATTACTTTTTAGTATATATTTGATCTACTAAATCCTAAAAATAAAAACCACAAGTCATACCCGTCCATCGGACGGGTTTTGACACTAGTATATATATATATATATATATATTATATATGTATATGACATGATATGTTTGCATAACGTGAGGGGCTAAAATTGTATATATGAAACCCGATAAACCTTAGGGACCATTTATGTAATTAACTCGGAAGAAAAAAAAAAACTTTTTAAAAAATAATTATTAAACTTCAATTTTGGCTTACGTATAATGTGAGGGCCTAAAAAAACTATTTTTTTTTATTTTAATTATTATACTTAAATTTTGGGCTAATTTACAACGTGAGGGCCTAAATTGTTTTTGTTAATACTTAAAAATATTTAATATATATATATATATATATATATATATGTATATATATATATATATATGTATATATATATATATGTATA
>OU343221.1:169713825-169853825 GCA_910596185.1 Chrysanthemum makinoi | reverse complement strand
CGACACTAGCCGTAATAGCCATACAACTTTAAGCAACCACGAGCTCGAGTTTTGCATAGCCAAGTCAATTTCAAGCATAGAAAACTTGACACATAGCTTTAGATTGCAGGTATGTGTATAATATAGTAATATCTTTTTGCTTTAACAGGTAGTAAACACATATTATTATAAGCTGTTTGGTTAAGCTATCAATTATATATCACGTTTTGCTCTAAAGACATATCATTCACAAAATTAATAATTTGGTCCAAGACAATAAGTTCTGTTAGAACCGACATATTAAGAATTTAAATTATTTGAATATATAGGAGTTCATATAAGGTTTTAAGTTGCTTTATGATGAACCTTTTCTGTCACCAGTAGATTTAATTATCTACTATCTTGATGCACACTTGCAATATATTTTTTGTAGTAACAAGGAATTTTTCTGCTTTGCATATTAGTTTTTAGTTTTTCAGCGGTTTTATATGACTACATATGGCCTACAACATGTTTATAGATATACGTCTTTGCTTCTTTTAAAATTTTACAGTGATTTTGCATGTCATTTTATTATGATTTTATCAGATTTTAGCCGACACAATTAATCTACCATTTCGAATAGCCAAGGGTTGCAAATCTTGTAAAAGAGATGATGCATCTTCTTGCCTTATCCATTTTGGTGTTGACAGGTAAATTCTGGTAGCTTCAAGCATGCCTCAAACCTAACTTTACGCTTAAGTTTGTTGAAGCTAACTAGAAATATATGATTCGTGAATTCATTTATTTTGCTTAAATTCACACAAGTTGTTATAGCATGAGAATGATCACATGTTCTGAATCGAGTATGCTATTTGTTTATGTAGGTCAATCAGTTTACCATCTTCATTTGCATGTTTTTTACGGAGGACAACAAACGTTCTACGCCAATCATCCCTATCTTCAGGAACAGACCCTATCGTCACACTCCATTGCCACTTCTAAACACCCTTTTTGTATCACAGTCCTCCCAATGGGTATATGACAAGAAAATACTAATTTGTTCATTTGTTGCAGTTGTTAATTTTATTTTTATTTATTTAATACAAGTGAGATTTTGCAGTCGTGTAACTTTAAGAACTGCATCTTCAGTGAGCTTAAAAATGTTTTCGGTCGACATGTTACTGATCCTTTTATGCTCGATAATTGCGGGCACTGCATGATTTAGAAGCTGGGAGTTCCACAACTGATTGTGGAGCAAAACCACACCAACAACATCACACAAACGTAAGTGACCCACTGCTATTTTATTCTAACTCCCGTACACATAGTTTTGGTTGCTTCACTTAAATTGCAGACTTAGTCATCAAATCAGAGAGTCATGGCAAGTCACTACTTTTTTAAAGACCTATGTAAACTACAGATGTAAGATTTTTTTTTTTGGGTAAAGGGTTTTACCCCGGTAAATATATAACCAAAAAATAAAGTTAAGTACAAATGGAATGTGGCTGAAGTACCACATTAACCTCAAGCAAAAGCTTGATAGACTAGTGTTTATGACATGCCATAAACACAAAGGAACTAGCTATATTACATCACCTAACTAGTCATAAACAAGTAAAAAACTTGTAATAAGCGAGCATCCCGCATCCAGCCAATCCACAAAGGGAGCAAGTTAACCCAGGAAGTCTGCCTCCTTAAAAACCCTTTCCAAGAAAAACCCATAGGGAAAAACCTTGGAGTAGGGAAAAAGAGTACAACCCTTACCCGGCACTCCCTTGGTGAGAAATACAAATACTTGGAATCTTCCATTTATCAAGGATCAAACGAGACCACGAGGTTAGCTTCTTGAACTTGAAGGTAACCAGCTTCAACCGCATAGTAGAGACAATGATACTAACCACTTCATCACATAGACTTCTTACACTTGAAAATCCTAGCATTGTGTTCCATCCAGATAAAGTATGTAGTAGCTGCGGCGTAGAGAAATGATGCTACCGCCAGGCCTCCCCTTAGATCTAGGAATAAAACATAACAGTACTCTCCAAAGAAGGCGGGACCGCATCCATGCCACATAAAACACGGACCTTAAACCAAACTGCATAGAAAACGGCACTCAAAAATAAATGAGAGTGAGAATCCGGAACCAATTCACAAAGTGGGCATCTAAGCGAGTCCAAGTCAACATTAGGACCAACATCCCATTGTCGCATCCTATCTTGAGTCTTCACTTACGCTTAATAGCGAGCCACAAGTGTATTGAATGCCTCAGTATATAATGAGAGAACCAAGGAACATTACACCAGTCAACCACATCGGCCGAATACGCACAGAATCCCATGCACCCGAAACTGAAAAATCACTAAAATTACCATCCAACTTGCGCCATAATAATCCATCAACAGTATCATTAAGAGTAGGAACCGGTATTGCAGCTAACAATGGAAAACGAGAAAACCAGTCAACCGGCCATCGCCAAACACCATTAGCAATCAGATCACAAACCGAATCAGATAAATTAAAACCTGCCCGGGGCAATATCTCTATTAGTAAGCAAATCACGAATAGGGCTTACCACACACCACCTATCAAACCAAACCGATGTGTTCTTTCCATTATTAATCTTATGCCAGATAAAAGAACGAATCTTAGGTCGAATCATAAGAAGCTTGCGCCATCCCCAGCTAACATCCCCCAAACATGGGATATCCCAAAAGCTTCTCCCACGAAGTTTATAAGAATGAATCCATTGAACCCATAACGACTCTTTATGTGTCAAAATACTCCAAATATGCGTAGTCATGAGGGCAATGTTAAAATCCTCCAAACGTCGAATACCAAGACCACCTTCCTTCTTTGGCTTACAAACAGATTCCCAAGAAACCTTTGCCTTTCCCTTTTTCATTTCTCCTTGAGACCAGAGGAAGCCCCTCATAAGCTGCTCTAACTCATGTATAATACAGATGTAAGATGTAAGATGTAAGATGTTTCACATATCTTTGGATTTGTTTTTATTTCTCATAACGTTTATGGTTCAGCCTTTTCCAGTGTTCTTAATTGCCTTTCCACTAAACCTGTTATCTCATTCATATTATAGGTGAATCAGAGACAGAAGTTGTGCCACAAATGAGAGCAAATGTGGTGAGCCTAATAGGACCACAAATCTCGATGTATCCACATGAAATGCTACACTTCCTTCGTTTATTTGACTAAGCACATTGTTTCAACGATGTGTTTGACTATAGTGAAATGTTGACCATCATTCGTATTATCCTATTTTGTAACGATTAACATGAGCAAATCAGAATTCTGTAACGATTAACATGAGAAAATCAGAAGGATCAGCTTCAACTTTTTGCATAAATGATGCGCTTTCTTTTTATTAATTTGTGATATTGCTGCTTCTAACACGAGTTTTGATTCAGGGTGACTACTTTCCTTTTGTCTATTGCGTAGAAAAGTTATCTTATGAAGGGAAGTACACTGATTGGGAAACTTGTTTTGAGAAATTGAATTTGGACTCAAAACCTGTTACCAACTGTAGCAGAAGTGGTTTTGGACATGAGGTTAGTTTACTAGGCTACTTGCATGAAGCCCATATACTGTTTGCCTCGTGACTCATATTTTCTAGACCTATAATACATTATGCATTCATTGTGCAGCTTAATCTACAATACGCAGATGAGATAAAGGCTCTTCAACCTCCACATACTTATGTCCCATGGGTCACCGTTAATGGACAACCAATTATAACAAACTTTTATGTTCTTTCATTCTTTTTCTGTTCCGTCAAAATGTGATATTTAGTGAAAAGTGGAAAGTCAAGCCAAATATTGTAGTTCACTGGAAAAAACTTCAGAAACAATTAAGAGCATTTGAAATTTTTGATAGGTGAAAACCCTTTATTGTTTAGGGAGAGAGCTAGGTTTAGTAATAGATCTAACAAACACTGATCGCTACTATCTGGAGTCAGATTGGACTAAAGAAGGCATTAAATATGTTAAGATCAGGTGTGCAGGAAGGGACTCGGTGCCTGATCACGAGTCTATAGAAAGGTTTATTCAGGAGGTGACCCGATTCGGCTCCCAACATGCTCATTCAAATAAGTACTTCCTTGTCCATTGTACACATGGCCATAATTGGACAGGATATTTGATCTTTCAGTTTATTATAAGGTCAGAATCGATCTCCCTCACAGAAGTGATAAATAGATTTTGTGAAGCCCGTCCTCCAGGGATATACAAACAAGATTATGTTGATCATTTATGCAATTTTTTCGGTGAACAATTTTCTAGAACCTTTGTTTGTCCACAAACGCCAGAATGGAAGAGGTCACCTGATCGGGATGATGATGTAGCTTCTGGTTTGCAGGTATGTACCACAGATGCTTTCGTGCTGGAACATAATAGTTATGACTTTGGATGATTGGTAATCATGATGATGGAAAGTTTCGCCCTTTGTACATAGTTAGATAATTAGATTCCTAAATCATTCTATTTAGATCTTTTATAATATTTGATACATAAATTGTTTAAATTGTTATAAAAGTGAACAAAAATGTTGGCTTTTATGGATGATTATGTGGACTTTAGGGAGATGACATGGATTTTATGGAGGATTATGTGCATAAAACTGCTGATGGAAATAGCCAATAATATGATATTATGATGCAGCATGGGTGGCAGACCGCAGTGCTTGATGACTTAATACCACCAAGGTATGTGTGGCATGTTCCTAATTTGCAGGAGCCCATGTTGCAGAAGGAGTTGAGGAATTTTTACGGTCAAGCACCGGCGGTGGTGGAAATCTGTATGCAGGCTGGTGCTGCTATACCAGAACAGTGTAAGCCTACAATGAGGCTAGATGTTGGGATTCCGAGTAGCGTTAGGGAAGCAGAAATGCTAGTTTAAGTTTGTCATTGTTTTGGTATTACTCCATACTGTGTTACAAAGCTATGTATAATAGATATTTCATCCACCCATTATTTTACAAATTAGTTTATTTAGCTATAATTTGTTACTAGCAAGTCAAATGGGTAAGATTCACCTTTAGATTATACTGAAACCAGTCAGAAGGATATAACCACCCAAGTTTGTTTCAAATGCACATAACCCCCTAATTCAAAAGATTAGCTCTTATTTGAAAATATATTAATTCTAAGCCTATGTAATGCAAAAATTAATTAGACTATAATTTTGACTGAAATTATTTGCGAGCAACATGACCATGGATCAGGTGGCCCTAAAGCATAAGTAGGTGGGCAAATGCTACCGGCTGATATTATCTTTACACGAGGCACTTATCACGTATGCGCTCACCAGTTAGTTCATCAATCAATATATACTAACTTGGCCGTCTGCCGGTAGCATAAATATCTTCTTATCCATTGTTTCATTAGGTATTATAAATATCTTCGTATAAATATTGAAACTATGTTCACATTGCTGTTAAATTCATAAATGATTCTGTTGAAGGTTATCTGAACTGGTCTGCTAAAGTTCAATCGATTGGAGCAATGCTACTGAAATATTGATGTTGAATATTCATAAGCCACCTTCTACAATCAGACAAATGAAGGTATAGACATATTATTGAACTATGACTGATAGTGACAGCAAGATTTGGGGGTTGGGTAACATGTATGTTTTACTATAGGTCCGAAGGGCCTAGCCTGGTTGGGTCTACCAAAAGTACCAACGTTGTTTTCATTATAAACTGACCTTGAGTGTGTCTACTAAAAAACAATATTACTACAGCAATACTCTTTCAACCCGTTTATAAAGAAATATTCAATATGGCAAAATCTCAGGTTGGCTACTCAAGCATAAAGGAAATCTACTATATTCTCTTTATGGCTTTTAGTTGTGACATCTTTGAGCGGCAACAATTTTCTCATTGTAAGTGATCTTTTGTTAAAACTGTGTGGCAGTGAGCTATTACAGTTGTAGTATTTTTATAATCAATTAATTCTAGTGGTTATTATGCATTTTATATACACCTTGGTCAACTTTTGACCACTTGACCTGTTTGAGATAAAGCGTATCCCAAACCGAATAATGTACCTACAAATTATTGAAATTGCCTCATCCAAGAAATTTAATTAAGATTTGTGTGTAAATTTTTGCAGGAAACAGCTAATGTTGCACCTCAACTATGGCAACCTTCAAGTGGGATTTTGATGACCAACGACTTTGCTGAAACGTCTGCAGACGATGACAACTTTCATGCCTCCACCGCCAGCAGCCACGTTTCTTGCTTTCCATCCTCAAGACAACAATATAATCGCTATTGGCATGGATGATTCGTCAATACAGATATATAATGTTCGTGTGGATGAAGTAAATAAAGGTTACTTTGAACTATCATATTCTTAGAGGTGGCAAAACGGCAGGTCAAGAGAGTTGGGTAACAGATGAAAATACTTCATTCTCAAAGGGTCAAAATATGCGGGGTCAAGTGGACCCTAAACGCATTTTCTCTGGACATTTTAGGCTTTTACAAAGTAAATAGCTTGTCAAACTTGATTACGAAACTTCAATATTTCGTTTCTGTAGTAGTTTTTAAATCAATAATCTTGGGGGCACCTTCAGCCTGTTACCTTGTGAGCTATTTTGTATGATAATTGACCAGTTAGAGTAATCTACTCATTTAAAAGTTGATGGGTTGAAAATTTCTCCGTGAGACTATTGTGTTTTGATCTTCTATCTTAAACGCTAATATACCATTTATGTCTTGAAGGTCAAAAGCAAACTCAAAGGGCATTCCAAAAGAATCACTCGTCTTGTGTTTTCCCATGTGCTTAATGTTTTAGTCTCATTCGGGGAAGATGCTCAGGTTACTACACTGAATGACACCATGTAATCTTTAATACTTGCTATTAATATTCTTGCGGCACGCATATTTTAGTGTGTTGATTGTATTTTTCCTTCTTACAGCTTTGTGTATGGAGCTCCGATGGATGGGAGAAGCAAAAAGCAAGATACTTGCAACTTCCACAAGGAAGAGCACCTACAGCTCAGTCCGACACCCGTGTGCAGTTTCATCATGATCAGATCCATTTCCTTGTCGTACATGAGACCCCACTCGCTATATATGAAACAACAAAGCTTGAATGTGTAAAGCAGGTACTAACTATTCTTGCGTTTTTTGCTAGAGATGGTAATATGGGTTTTTAAAAAGTGGATTCGGACCAAAACTTTGTCGGGTCAAAGGATTAGGTTGATCTGAAACACTTTTTTCTCATAATCATAATTTTTTGGTTTTTTTAACAGTGGTTGGCACGTGAATCTTCTGCACCAATATTATATACTTGGTTACATGCGCATTTTATTCAAACATACAACTGAAATCTGGACATATCAGAGTAGTCATGAATGCATCATATATGTGACTGCAAAATGAAATCCAATGTAAGCCTTATAAAAAACAGGTGTGATTGATCACATTATAGTAATTATACTTCATTTAATCCCGTTTAAGTATTTATTTGGAATGCTGACCCGATACAGTTCTGTCAACCTCTTTGTTGTGCATTAACAAGTTCGCAATATATTAAAAAAATCACTCTCTGGAAACTTGTAACTTTGTTAGAAATAAAGTTCCTCAGTTGCTGGTATTGTTGGATGCATGTGCTAGCTTGTAGTAAAAGGTCAGTTTACCCTTTAACTCGTCACGAGTTGTGTTCTACAAAAAAAATGCTAAGGCCATGGTAAAAATTTTAATTTTTTCATTTAGAGATTGCAAATAGAGATGAACAGGTGAAGGCTGATGCTATAAGAATCGGCCATTATACTGATGGACAGTTCCATACTGATAGAAAAGAATTTGCAAAATGCATATTTTATACAGTTTATATGGGAACTGAAAATAGGCAAGTCTTCTTAATCAACATTAGTACTTTTTGATTAAACTGTTTTCTGCGTTGATTTTTTGAGAAAATGGTTCTATCTCTTTATTAACACTATTTATATAACAAAGTTATCAAGTGTATTTATCTTTTATGTTTACAGTTCTGATGCAACAAGATCACGAGCCAAGCTGGTTGCTGATTTTCTCAACCGAGATTTCCGATCTTAATTCCAAATCAGATAAACAATGTCTAAACAATAAATTTATATGTAGCAATCATTTGGTTAAGTACAGTTTGCAAAAAGGGGTTGAGCTCAAATGGTAGGTTTTTTATATGGGTTAAAAGAACACCCGCGGTTATGAGTAAAAATCATATGGTGTTCTATTAACTTATTAAGTAACCCAACATGCCATTTTACTCATTAACCTTCAATAGTACCTACCTTAAAACCAGACCCATCCATTTTAGTATTAACATTTAACAGTAGCCAGTTTAAAAAACGTCATGCCCATTTTAACAATCAACAAGACCAAGAAATTTAACTTTCCATTTTGACCTGTTAACAAAACAACCTGACCTGACCATTATACCCATTAGCAGTACTCATCCTAACACCGACTAGCCCATTTTACCTATTAATAATACCCACTATAAAACCTGAACTGCCCATTTCAAAACAATTAACAGCAGCCAATTTTAAAACCGGCTCACCCATTATACCCATAAATGTTCAATAGTACCCATTTCAAAATCTGACCCACACATTTTACCCATTTAAAATCGTATTTACCCAATCTACAACGACAATACATCTCTTTTGTATATTTGTACACCTGTAACATGAGTTGCTCATCAAATGCAAACAAATATCATATATAGCCAGCCACTCTTTAAAACTTTGAATTTCGTATAATTAAAACTTAAACATGTTTGCGACTATTGTCATTAGGTCGAAAATTTCTACATCAGAGGACGCTTCTAACATTCCTATCCAATGCTAAAATGAAATTAAAAGGATTTACCTTATACTAAAATTGAATACTGTGTTTAGGATTGAGTGGATGCAATGTCGCAAGGAGTTATGGGGCCTCAAAACTGTAAAGTAAAAAGGCTGATACAAAGTAAGCTTAAACATACAAAAAGGGCTATAATACATCTTTGCCTCTAAATAAAAAATTATTAATCTTAGGATCGTATGTATGGATGATATGGTGAATCGGGAGGTCTTGGAAGATGGAAGAAACCATCTTCAAGTTAGAGAGAGAAACTATGAAGAGAAGGGAGAAACTATGTGTGTTTTATTAGTGAAAGGTAAAGTTACACAAATGAGACTCACCCCTCCATGGAAGTATGGAGGGGTATTTATAGCCTAGCACATACATCTATTACAATATGACATAACAAGCCCATGTGTTTTGGCTAACTAGGATAGATAATGTAATATCGTCAATGTCGTTCCATTCCGCAACTAGGAGCGATTCCAACAATCTTCCCCCAATGGGACGACATAAGGGATTACTTACAACATTTCCTACAAGTATAAAAAACAAATAAAGAAAGGTCTTCATAAGCTCTTCAAATGCTGAGGATGATGAAAGTTTACGCTCTTTATCTTCTTTTTGTACCTCGACTTGAGAACTGTCTTCTTCGCTTGTAGGCAAATGATGTAATATGCAAGAATTGGATTAACTTCCCCCTAATTCATGCCGCATGTCTTTAGCAGCTTCTCCGTACACTCCTTTTTGGCGAAGTTTCTGAGTCTTCCCCCAACTGACAACCGTCTTCAGCAGAATCGAAACTTTGATGTAGTGAACATTTCCTCTAACTTTTGAAATTTTCAGTACGCAGCGGGATTTGTAGATGAGCAGTAAACCACACAAGGTAAATCTGACTTGTTGCGGAAAATCCGTTCGGGGGTAACATGCAAGAAATGAACAAGATCTTCTCACGTATATAGATGCTTCACACCAAACAAACGAAAGACGAAATGAAACGACTTCCCCCTGAATGTTGCGGTCTATCGGAATAATAGTTACTTGTGAATCTGCAATTACTCGATAAAATGACCGTGTGTGAGGCATCACAACATCATATTTAGGTAACTTCATACATGATAACTCTGTGAAAGTGAGATGATAACACCAACTTGAGAAATTTTAACCACTGATCGTCTCATTTCTTCCCCCTGATTGAAGAAATTCATGAAAGGAGAGGGTTTTCGAAAAAAATCCAAAAACATCAAAGGAAGCAGACACCACCTATACTCTCTTCCCCCAATGTTTTCAATGAATCAGAATCATACACCACGTATGTTGATGATGAATTGAGACAATGCGAAACCATGTATGTCCAAGTAATCGAGCTTGTGAAGTACCATAAATTTCATGTGAGAATCAATTGCTGATAAGACTTCTCTACTCGTGTATACTCTTCTCAGCTAACTCTTTACCAACCCCATTATCATTCTGACGGCTTTTTGTAGTGACTACTGATGGAGAGAACCCAATATGACGAACTTGAGACTGAAGTAAAATAACCCGAATTGTGACTTAAACTTGCACTATTGTCAGACGAAGAACCCTTTTTCTTACCACCATCCAAAAAAGGTAAACTTAAAGTTTCTCAAATTATCCACACCTTAGTGTGACACTTGAGCACAACAACGTAATTCCTTAAAAGTGATAGCTATACGCTGTGAGCACAACAACGTAACTCCTTACATCAGGTGTAACTAGACAACTCAAGTCTTTGTCATTCGTAAAGGTTAAAGCTCGAACAAGGATCTCGAAGAATCATGCATCCAACCAACCCCGATATCTTTTTTTTTTGGGTAAAAGGGTTAATACACCCCGGTAAAATTCATTACTCCAAAAAACGTTGAGGTATAAAGGATGAGGGTGATTTCCCTCATCTCAGTCCCGTAGGATACTTACAAACTCAAATATAAGAATGACACACCATTCTTATAACTAACAATAAAATGAACCTACCAATAATGACCAAAGTACATAAAACATGACAATACTACTCAAGAAAAGCACTTGAGCCTTCTATATCACTATGACGGTCCACCTTAACTTCCATGAAGAATCCACATATAAACATCCATGCGATCTTCAACATAAAATATGTTTGTAGTAGCAAACACCACAAACAAATCCACCACCATCGCCATAACATCAGTAAGATAGAAACATATGTACCCAATGTGCATGGCATCGTGTGAATGGGGTTTTGAACAAGAGTCCCCAAACTTAACTTCCATCAATACCAAAACAAATCCATTTGCGTCAAGTTGGAGCAACAAACACAAGAAGACAAGTGTAAATCTGACCAACATAATACCACAAGTGCTCCTTAGCCGAATCATGTAATAGTCATAAACCATAGCCAACCATCAGCACATAGCACCCACTTCCAATCCCCATCGTAAACCAGATCCAAAACACATCAAATAAAGTCTCATTACCCGGCAGGTCGGCATGGAATACGATCCAAGAAACAATCCATAGGGTGAAAACACCCTAACTTCCAAGACCTACTACCAAAAAACAGGGTTTTTGAACAAGTTACCCTAAAACTTAACTTGCATCTCTCCCAAACCCACTTACATGGCAGCAACATCATGAAACGAACCAACAATCACCACACAACCCCTTGCATAGGTTGACAATCAAGTTAACAAGCAGATCCATTAAAAAATATGAAACCCTAAGAATTAGGGTTTGTATATCGTGTAAGCACCACCATACATCAGCCTAATGAATAGATTCAATAACCTGATATATAAATCACCAGCAAGCAGATCAAATAAAGATTGAACCATAAAACATAAACAATCTAATTCAACCCAGATGGAACCCTAACTAACGATTACAAAGAGTAATCGTGTTAGGGTTATCAAACCTTCAACGATTCAAGATATTCAATAGGAGATCGTTAAAGGTTTATATACCCAAAACCGACTTGGAATATGCACTCAGAATGTCGGTTTAAAGGTACAAATCAATAATCAGAAATTCAAAACCCTAAAAATAATAATAACCGATTTAGAGGTCGGTTTAGGAGGACAAATCATAACCCAAAACGATTTCCAGTAAAGAAAAACGATTTAGCGATTAGGGTTTGAAATTATATGGGCGATTAAGGATAGATCAAGAGAAAATCCGACTCCCCTACCTACACAAATCCGATCTACACATAAATTCAGTTAATCCTAGAGAAGGATCAAAGAAAAAACGTGATTTGATAGACAGAATTTAAGCCGGAATATTGTGAGGTAGGGGAGGCAGAAAATCGCCCACACTAGGAGAGAGAGTTAGGGTTTTTTACAACCCCGATATCTTCAGATACTAAGTACATGCACCCGTGATATCCCACTTCAACCTCAAATAAATAATAATGAATTCGCGCCGTAGTCACATCTTGCGGTTACATGCCCAAAACTAGCATTCATTAACGGTTAAAATGAATTTTGATAATGGTTTTTCCCGATCTTGTCAAAAAATTGTATCCCCGTAAAAAATTTGTAACACCAAAATACCACATCTTTTACCGAATATTATACCAAAAAATGTACTCAATGTATGAAAAATACATTTGATAGTAATTAATTTTCAGCTCAAAAATTTTAATATAATATTTCGCCCATATGTATAGACGGTTAAGGCCCATAATTCAAGTCCAGTGCAATGAAAAATTTGGTTCACTCGTCCGATCCCATGCCTGATCCAAAAAACCAAAACCAGCTAAACCTAAGTTTACGGGTATAAAGAGTAGATAAAGGTTAAGCCTAAACCTAATCTCCATTTTGTCACATCAAACCCTAAGCTCAGATATGCACCTCCTTCCATCAACTCTAAACTTTCCGCCCCCAAACTTCTCAACTTCTCAGCCATCAAACAAATCCTTCTAAATCTCAGAAATAAGAAATACACAAGATGCTACCCTTTTTAATTCTTTCTTCTACAAAGGATTACAAAAGTATACCCTCAGAAGATGTGTTAAACGATTCATGGATACGGGTAGGTACCAATTTCTTGTCTAGTGTTTGCATAAAACCGAACTAAAGAAAGGATAATAACATTGTTGTTATTAATCTTATCTTTTATGTGTCGAATATTGATTGAAGTTAATATTCAATAAAATTGATCTGTGATGAATTGTTTTAACTCTTTAAGACATGTTAAATATTTATAAGATAGTTAAACCAAACTGAGATCTAGTAGTTGTTAAATATCAGTCCGAGTCAAGATCAATGATAGGTTGAATTTCTTTCGAATGGTATTAACCCTCAAAAGTTTGATAAAACTTTTAATGGAACGAAAGAAATGAATCTGAGATCTTATAATTTTTCAATCTTGTAAGTCATGGATCAGTGATGATGTGCGTTTGTGACCTCCATTTACATGAATTCAACGAACCACAATCTGAGATGCATAAATATAAATGATGTACGAGTCTTGATACGTGACTTGGGGAGTGATGTGAGGAATGGTTTTGTTTAGTCGAATAGGTATATGGACAAATGATGTTATAGCAAACTGAGGTCTTGATTATGTTTGGTATATTGGTTTTGTGGTTATGGTCATACAGTCAAGATCTTCTTCTTCATCTTATCTGTTCTTACGCTTAAAATAGGAACTTTAGGAGTAGAGAAATCTTACACGTAAGATCTTATGCGTAAAGCCATACGTGTAGGCCTTATGAGTAGGTTTCTTATGCGTAAGCCAAGGTCCTTAGGCGTAAGCCAGGGTCCTTAGGCGTAAGTCCTTACGCGTAATACCTTACGAGTAACTTTCCAAGTTACTCTTAACCAATATGAAGATCCTTAGGCTTAGAAAACAAGGGTTTTGACTTGTTGACTTTTTGCTCCGACGAGTTTTCCGACCAAGGATTCCGTTCAGCCTTGAGAAACCCACAAAAAAAATGCAGAAAAGACTTCTTTGAGACCCATTTGACCACAAGGACACTATTTGACCACATTCACGAGTTGGATTAAAGTCATAAAAAAACATAAACTGTAATACCACGAATGAGACTCACCCCTCCATGGATGTATGGAGGGGTATTTATAGCCTAGCACATACATCTATTACAATATGACATAACAAGCCCATGTGTTTTGGCTAACTAGGATAGATAATGTAATCCCGTCAATGTCGTTCCATTCTGCAGCTAGGAGCGATTCCAACAAAAAGCTCATGGCTACGCCTATTGCTTTCCCATTAACCCATTTACCTCCTTTTTGAAAAGTATATTGAGCAACTAAGATGTACAACTTTAATGAGTGGAAAGAAGACTACTTATGAAAGCTTACCATAAGACTGAGAACTGAACTGCTTGGTAAATGACATCACAATCCTTTTCTCTATATCTGCAACTACAGAATTAAACAACCTACAGCAAGTTCTAGAGGTCCAGAAACGAGACATTCTTGTTGTCAATGTCTTGATGATGGGCTCCTTAGAATGTCAAACTTGGATAATTCCATTAATGAAGCTTCGGAATCTAGACTAAAGGTACACTCTAAACAGAAATGCATCAAATGAGATATGGCATGCGAGTTAACTAATACAAGCACTAATATGATTCAAGTATATTTCAGCATCACTTGATATTTTGTAAACTTTAAAAATGTTTTCACTGATCTAGGCAACAAATTTTAGACATCGTGTATCATTGTGAATATTCTGGCAACGTACAGCACAGAAACGCATCCCGCATCTTACACATGTATATTTCTTTGAAAAACCACAAACAGTGCAAAAATGGCAGCGGGAGGTGGAGCTTGGAGGTCCTACTGCAGCTCTTAGATAGGATGGCACATGAGGAGGCAACGATTCTAGGTTTTCCTGTATCATATAATAGCAAGAATCATTAGTCCATTATTATACCCGCAACGTTATAGCTTTGATGATTACTAGATGAAGTTTATTGGTTGTCTTTGGCATATTCACAGGCATTAATTAGCAAACTCTTATTGCAGATGATATATATATTAGAAGATTTTTATAAACTACAATTAGCTAATTTTTTGACTGGTTTGCAGCTCGATGATATTATATGGGATGACTTCGAACGAGGTGAAGAACATATAGTACCACACCCTATGATTATTTAGTCTCCACAAAATTTACTTAAACCTAAAAATAAGATTTATTTTCACTGTACTTAACGTATTTTGCCCCAATAAAAGAGTATTTGACACTTAAATGATTTGTAATTCACGAGTATGTTGGTGAATGATAACTATTACCATTGACCTTGATATAATGATGAATGATAAGATCTTCATTTGTGCTACCTCTGTCATAATTATGAGCATTTCACTTAAAGACACGGGTCAGACGGACCATCCCACTCAAAAAACACGGGTTAGACGAGCCACATTAAGATGGGTCACTGCAGTTAAAAGGCATGGGTCAGACGAATTTTTTGTATCAGGTGTGCCAAGTTGTATATAAACAAATTGATGTTCAAGTCAAAGACACGAGTCAGATGGGCCATCCCAGTCAAAAAAACACATCTAATCCGTTCTGTAGAACAGCTTCTCTAGCATGACAATTTTCAGACAAGTTAGATTCTTAAATCCGGACAGTTTGAGCTGAGAATATTCATTTTGATGGTTGCTATATATATAGCACTGAGAATATGGGAGAGCCCAGCTTACCAATGAAGTTTTACAACTACTGTCTTATGAGCCATCGTATATTGCTTCACGAGTCACAACCTAGATAAGACATTACAGCAGATGAATTGTACACGTACTTCAATTTTCAATATGACATTGTCCAATAGGTTAAAATTTTAAACTGAGCTTAAACGGAAAAGGTTCAAATAGGTATGGTGGTGTGTTTATAACTTATTATGGCATATATAGCTGTCAAAATGACCCGCTCTGAAATTATAAGTATCGATAATTATTTTTTTTTGGTAAAAGGGATGTTTCATCCTGGTAAAATGCATTACACCAAAAACATTGAAGTACAAAGGATGAGGGTGAATCCCTCATCTCAGTCCCACAGAACATTTACAAAAAACCACTATATAAGAGTGACAACCCGCTCTTATAACTAATAAATGAACATAAAAACTATAACGACTAAAATATTACAAATGAAACTTGATTCTTCAAAAGTCGTCATAGAAGTCCATAACCTTCAATGATGCAGCCATAGCCATGTAGAAATTAGACACACACCAATCCACACCGAACCCCCATTGATCCGAAAAGGACCAAACCAGCAATGACCAAAACCAACACACCAACACTACGACTTAATCCAATACCTCATCTGCTACAAGTTCCAAGGGAATGAAACTCTAGCTAAGAATATAACCCAGTGTATATTGATCAGTCATAGACGAAAAATAGGGTTGATGGACCCTAACTTACAGAAACAACATCCACTACTCGACCCACATGTCGAGAAAAACGACCACCACGTAAACAAAGGGTCACCAAATGCCGAGACCCCAATTCATAAGGTGAGCCATACTGAAGACAAACCCACCAACAAAGTAGCCACGACGCCAGAAACCATACGTGCAGCAAGTGTACTATTTGTCTTCAACTTCCAATAATACTAGTGATAACAATGATCATAGAAGGCCAATACATAGACGAATTAAGGCTGCAACATGATCAAAATCTAGTAACATCCAATCAAAACCATAACATGCGTATGGACCCAAACCTCCAAACGACCCACTAGTAGGTCGGTGAACAAAGATCAAAGGTTTTTGAACAAAAACCCTCACAAACGTGATCTGCAATCTCTCTACCCACGAACAGTGAAGATCAACCCCACACTTACAGTAAAAACACATTTAATAACAATAAAACCCAAAAGGGTTTACTTCCAATTCAACAAGATCTATTTTGTTTAAAGCACCATATCATAAACCACCGACCCACGATTTAAAAGATGATATTAATGATAGTGAATCGTAGGCTAGTACTCGCTTATAATCACCGACAAGAAGATTATTGCAAATAAACAAATCGTTTGCATGAAGAGCATGAAGGGAAACCAATGTGGATATTATAATAGATGGAATATCATGCGCGAAATCAGCACCAATAACCAGAATATACCAAAAACGAATATTATAATCATAAAACTCACCGTCCCATGATCCAAGTAATAAATAATACTTTATTGTCAACTAAGGGATAGTAGGATGAAAACGTTTTTAGTCGACAATATAGAAATCAACCTTGCAACCCAAACCAATCAAAGTCTTGCACGTTATCTAATAATCTCAAAGAAAGATTAAAAACAACCGTGTAGTATAGGAAAAATTGTAGCAGATTGGTTTAGGTTGCAAGGCGGCTGAAATCGCCTAAAGAGAACCTTAGGGTTTTTGTTTAAGGTTGTTGCTTGATGTTATCGATAATTATTTACTATTTCTTTCAAATTGAAATTCTTCCTACTATAGATAGTCGAATGCAGACGAGTATTAAAATGGACCTATGCATACGGGTATTACATATTGTTCTATAAATGTTGATGTTCATTTATCTTCACCCTTCTTATGCTACTAATAGCTTCGTATACATATATATCTTACTATTGGAAAAGTAATACACTCAAAGAATAATCACAAGTCAAGCTATTTTCAGACAATCTTTTCACTTTCATTACATTAATTTGTGCCCCATTTTTTATTTTCTTTTTTGAACAGTATGTTGCATACTAATTATTGAGAAGCATACTTGATTTTGTTTAGCAATTTAACCATGTATGTCATAATTCTAATAGCCCCTATTCATTCTTTTTCAACAGCCGTGTATGATGCAGACAAGAGAACCATGGCGGTTTCTGTTCCACAAAACGTAATATTTTTTCAGATAATAACAAGGGTTCCAACAAAATCTGTAGTCCGTTTTAAGTGTGAAAGGGTTGTGAAAGGAGACATTTCTCGATAAGGTGTGTTGGATTTTACATAGGGTTGTATGGTGTTGTATGCTTAACTTTATTTCTTTATTATATTTTTCGCACTATAATACAATTATATACTTGTGTAGTTTTTTTTATCAAATCATGGATACAAAGAAACTAAATGCAGATCAAAATTTTAGGGCAGGTAATTGCACAGTTTGAGATTTTTGATTTTAGTTTCATAATGTTTGTTAACTTATGATGTTGTTAGATTAATTACATATTTTTTACATGGTCAATTTAACGATTACTAATGCAGGCTTGAAGATTAAATGATTATAAGTGCACGCTTAGAATAAACAGGGATCAGTAGAGAAGCCATACACAGATGTTTACCAGTAACTACATGACTTGGACTACAAACATGGGTCAGAAGATACTGAGGAAGAATGGAAAAACATCATTGCATACATTGGTTAGATACGGTAACACAAGTATAGTGTTGTACAACAAGAATTACGTTTAAGACCATGAACCAAGAAATGTGGTAATTCTTTTATAGCCTTTGACAGCTATTGATTATCTTCCCAACACATTGTTTTAAAATATTGTTTGAGAATTCTTAAAAATGTATTAAAGTTAACAAAAAACAACAAAAAAAATACTAGCTTTCATTCAAAAAACATATATATATATATATATATATACTAGCTTTCAAGGCCCGCCCGATGGGCGGACATGACTTATGAGTATCGTTGACAGAATATCTGAAGATAAAATTAATATTCACAAATTAATTAGCTGGTTATCAACTATGGTATCAGAAATAACAGAATAATTGAAGATAAAACTATATTGTTGGTCCTTTTGCTAATGTCCGATCTCTCTCATAGTGGTGGAATATATGAGAGTGACAAAAGCCCTAATATCTTGTATATCATCCCATATATGTGATTAAAAAGGAAACCACAATTACGCTGTTATTTTCCCATCCATGTTGAGGCCCATAGCGACCAAGATCCATTTGAAACACCCGTAAATGCTACCCCTGCAAAGCTTTTGATGATCGCTTACTTTACAAAGCTTTCCCTGTAATGGATGCACAGACATAGTCAAAATGTAATACGCAAATGGCGACATGTCCAGATAACATATCCTAAAACCCCCAATAAACTTTATAACAGTAAAAGCCATCATTCTAATTTGCATTCTCGTTTGTCTAATTGCAAACCACTAACTATTGAAAAAGGCGGTATCTTTAAAAAAAATAAATGCTCATCAAAATAGCGGAGTATTATGGGCTCTAAATGTTAACCATTATGTGAATATATCACAAACATACCCATATATTTCCTCTGCTGATTTGTACATGTCCACCTGCAAGTGAGCCCATGGCAAGTTCCCTAATAAATTTTACCGGGGTGAATTAACCCTTTTACCCAAAAAAAGTTCTCTAATAGAGATTTTGTTAAGTTTTGCTTGAAAGCAGTTATAACTGCTCCTCGACATGGCCTGCTAAGACAGAGTTAAATCATATAATTCAATAAACAAACTATCCCTCCAATATTTTTAATTATATAGACATAATGTACCTTGGAAAACTCATAAAGAATGTTGTCAAGGGAGTGGCGCGTTAAAAAGTCAATTGGATTAACCGTCTAGGAGCGATAGGACTCATGCTAGTTCTGCATTGGTTCTTGTTGGAATCTTTATTTCGAAAGGACTTGCGTGAGAGAAACATTGCTATTACAACTTTGGCTTATGTGATGAAGCTTCTAAAGTCCGAATCTGAGAGCTTTCCCGTATCAGCAACAACTTCTTTAGTCTTCCTACAAATAATAAACACATAAGTTACTTGATGCTAACAAAAGCTAGCAAGATGCTAATTACTAAATTCAAGTTTCTATTTAAGATTCATATTTGAAAGGCTAATGCTCCTTTCGGTTTTCTTTTCTTGATGTATCATAAGAATTGCAAAAATGTTCACTTGTATGGATTAGTAATATAGGCAACAGGTCTTGAGACACAAAGGGTGTTTAAGATATATCATATTTGGTCAAAAACTTCACTAAAACCACATTTCGGGACCACTTAGTCTACTTAAAGGGCAGATTGTCCCTTGCCCAACATCCAATCTAGAACCTGCACAAAAAGTTACAAAACAAAGGTAACAAAAGACGTTTAACAAAATGACATAACTAAACACAACTGCTCGATAACAAAATAAGAAACTTGATAATTAGCTTGCTGATAGGATAAGAAATAGGGTAAAACAAACACAGGTGACCCTGGACAAAAGGTGCCATTGTTGCTCCGACTATCAAACCATAACGTTGAAAAAACACAAACCAAAAATCAAAATCTAATAGACAAACATTACAGCTGATCATGACCAATGCACTAAAATATAATGAATCAAAATTTTTGTCGAAAATGTATTGCTCAATTAGTCCTTGCAAGACTAACATATTGTCGGAAATATAATGAATCAAAAATACCCTCGGGATTGTGGTGGCTAACAACTATTACCTATTAGAAAAGCTTGAATTTTCGGAAAGGCTTTTCCGTTACGGATAAGTCCTTAATTACGATTGCAAACTACTATCCCCACCTGATATCACTCGCATTAGAATCTTGCTCAAACATCGGGAACGAAGGCCTTCAAGCAATTGGGAAAAGGTGTCCTAATTGGAAGTCGTTGTCGATAAAAAACTGTCCATTAGTTGACATACTTGCGAAGAAGGATTAGGCTATAGTATCTATGAATCCGAAGGTGTCTATGGCTGCTGAGGTGGCTATGGCCACATTGCTGGACCCATATATGGTGGATCCTGCTGTGCATAATGATCAGGATCCATCATAGGCTTGTTTGAAATCATCCCTGGTGATCTGGACTACGGTGAATGCTAAGGTGCCATGTAATAACTTCTTCTTTTATATCCTCCCTCGGGACTATATCAACCAAAAAGTCAAATATTTCAGTCCTCGTGATTGCAACAGTAATGTCGTTTCTTTGCAGTGTCCTCCTTTTTTTCCTCATTATGATTCCATGACCGTAGAGTCAACTCCAATAAGAACATCTCACATGCTCTTGCAAACACAATAGGTGCTTCGGCTGATATCATTCTTACATCCTTGTGAGCCTTCATGATCTTCTTAATTCTTGCTAATGGAAGGCTGTGGTCCTTGAAATCATTGACATTTTCTATTTCTCGATATCGGTTTACCCAAAATGACTGGAGTTGTTGCTCCTGTTAGTTGTTGTTTTATTTGATGATAAGCCAATCGTTGTTGTGTTAATTGCGCTGTGGTGGGCTGAGTAGCGGCTTGAAGGGCAGCTCCTCCTGGTGGTACTATTGGTCCTCTGCCAGGGGTGCTGCTTATTTGGGTTTGATCATATGGATTTGTTGCATATGGTAACTGAGGTATGTTGGTCATGATGTTGCTACCTTGGGGTTGCCCATGCCCTTGTGGATCCATCTTGCTTGATATATATGTAATTGGTTATGTAATTACGTATAGGATCAGAAACGAGAATGACTTGCTAGAATTCAAAATTCTCATACAAATATTTTCAAAACTAAGAGCTACAAAGTACTGCAAAATCATCAAGACAATAACCGATATATTTCATACAATATTTTGATGTTGGAAGTTTATGCAAGTGTTGTGTAAAATTTTATCTGGTACGTTTGTTTTATGTCTTATACAGATTCTTGAATTCGAAGCCAAGTTGGTTGATTTAGTCAATGTTGTTCAAATCAGTTTAGGTATCAGTTGAGAGCAACATGGTGGAAATTGATTGTTATGACTTCAGTTTGCAACACTAACATATAACACATATTCAAACACCCTTAAAATCAGAAAACGTAAACCTCAATTGCCACAATGGCTAATTTGACATTAGGTTCACTTTTTACAACTTAAGTAACCGCATGTCCAATTGAATACCACTATCCAAAAAGGGAAAAAGTACCTTCAGTTTCTACTACTTTTTTGGCAGGACTGATAAGTGCGATCTCAATTTTTGGTCGCTTTTCAAAAGCCCGATTATTGCTAGCATTGGATGGAGAAGGTTCATCATCATCATTATGATGATATATCCAAAGGTAATGGATCTGCCCTCTTCATAGTAAATCACATACAACCTGAGATAAAAAAAAAGAGTTTACATAAGTTAGGTAGCGTGTTGGTCTAACTAATACAGTGAACCGCAAAATGAAGCACACGACAACGATTGGCTTCACGTAACCAACTGAACTTCATTTATTGTTGGCATATTTTACTATAGCGAAAGAAGGGTGGTAAAAAAATGGTTGGAAAGTGTACATGTTGAAAGAAAGGGCCTTACATAAAAACATTTAGATTTACTTGCCTTCACTTGTAGGATGTCGGCGGCGGCTATTTACATATGTGCCACCTAAAGGCCGGTCACTTATAGACACGGGCACCACGTAACTATTCATGCATTACGCATGTATGTGAAGAAGTACATGCTTCCGCATTTGCTTTCAAAGTATATCTAACATCGTGCAATATAGATATACAAAACAATGAACTCCAATTAAATGAAGACATGGCCATGAATAAATGTAACTGCATTATCTGTAACATGTTAAAACTCGGTGGTTAAATGACATCGTGAGGTCTCCCGTGTGTGCCTAGTATTTTCATGAGAGGTGTAAGAAGTTGTTGATGCTTCCTGACCACACCTACTATGGTAACAACCATCATTGAGTTAGTATAAGGCGTTCCACAACATGGGCATTGTTTAAAAAAGAATAAAGAAGCGCATAAAGAACGCATTAAGTCAACAGAAGCTCATATTGCACTTGCACTTTAATCAAAAAAAGTCTAAAATGTTAAACTCGGTATGTCACTTTAAATTATAAATAATCCTTAAACATCAGATATTGACATCACTTAATATACATTAAAATGGTATTTAGCTAGCAAACTTATATTATAATGGTATTTAGCTCTAACTTCATCAATACCAGCTTTGTTTAACAACAAAGCAAATGGCATGTAACCTTAGTTTGTAAATATTTAAACCTACGTATAGATTTCTGTAAATAAATTATAAGGTATTAGTGATTGCGAAATTGGTCTTCCTAAAGGTGGCAAAATGAGCGCCAACATAATGGGTGAAAATCGGTAATTTTGGGTGCCCAACTTGACCTAGATACTTTTTTCCAAAAAGTATAACTGATCTAGGAGGTTTTAATGCACTTACACAATTTTCGACCCATTTAACTTTAGTCCAAACATACATGCGCTCAAACCCTACGTTCTATCAAGTCTAATTACGGATATCAGTACTACAAACTAAAGCATTATTCCTTTCGTTTGGAGTAGCATAAACATTAGTGTAGCATATCATTCATCTCAAGTACTACAGATTGAACGCTTTATAGTTTAGATCACCGAAGGGGTGTTCATAATTACTTAATAAAAACGGCTTGTTAGATTACTGTGTTTTCTGACAACAAAAAATCAGTTTCAAGTGTTCTTGAATTGTATGGGTTAACAGAATTATTGTGTTAACAAAAAATCAGTAATCCGCCCCCAAGATTACTGTGTTTTCAGAATTATTGTTAACGCATACAATTCTAGGGGGTGGATTAGGTTTCCATAAAAAGGCAGAATGTGGCTCCCAAGTGGAGGAACCTAGAGGGTAGCAAGCATAGGTTACGTCACCAAAATAGCACCATATCCTCGTAAAATCTATCCTAACTGGCACTTGATAAAACATCATTGACTTGCAGAAGTCTTCACAAGTAGAAAATGAAAAAGTTGAAGATCATAATCCTGAATATTGTAGAACAAATAGGATTATTGCTTACCGATGTATACTCAGGGTCAAAATAGCCAAATGTACCGAGCACCCTTGCTGTCACATGAGTCTCATGACCTTCTGGCATTAACTTAGCTAGACCGAAGTCTGATATCAGTGAAAATGATTTGATTATTAAATCTAGAAACAGAATAATAGTAAACGAAATAAAGATGAATATACCTTCGCTTCGTAGTCATCACTCAGAAGGATGTTGGTTAATTTGAAGTCTATCTACAATAGGAATTCCAATAGCAGAACTTGAATGCAAGTAAACAAGTCCTCTTGCTGGACTAATTGCCACTTTAAGCCTCACAAGCCAATCCATTTTCTTTTTCCCGACTGATAAACAATCCTCATGATTTAACCTCCCGTTCTACGATACTCTTCAAAAATCTATATCTTCCAAGAGATATCCCTCATCGATTTCATAAAATACATACAACTTTACAAACTCATCTGCTATTTGAAGAGAATATACATCTATAAAGGGAGATATTACAGATGTAACTTACAGTTACATATAGCCGGACCACCAATTCACAGGAGCATGAAACTATAACTTCCTCATATGAAACTAAGATTCACGGTAAGGCAAAGCAGATTATGACCATGTTTAGGGGGTAGAGTGGCAGACTTCTGCCTTTGACAAAAACCAGTCCTAGATTCATTTAAATCTCAAATAACAGCTAATAGGCCATCCACAAATGGCCTATTATATCAAGTAGCTACTCAAATGACATATATTCCCTCTAAAACTAACTAAATGAGGTACATTTTTCTTAGTGGTCATCTAGATATTTTTATACGTCAGATTAGAAATTTAAAAAAAAAGCAAATATGCTTTTACTGATCAACTAATTTCCAAAACATGCCGTTCTTTCTAAATGTAATCAAATAGAATTTCAATATGAAAATAGCTATGTAATCAACCTGTTGAAAAAAATAGATAATTGTGTAACTATGGTCGACAAAAGATTACCTTGTCAATGCATGATCGATTGTAAGCGATTAAGCACAAATAATAGTATTCAATAGCCATATATTCAAAAAGTTAAAACAAAATTATGAACATAGGAAGAACCATGTAAGGTTTTCTCAATTATAGTTGTTTCATTTCTAGCAGTTTTAGAAGCCTATAAGAATCAATCCCGTTTCGTACAATTATGAGATCATATCGAATAAAAATTACTTACATTTATCCTTATTGAGCTTGACCTTCCTATCATAATTAACTACATGAAAGGTTGTACTATGGATCATTCTTATGGTGTTTAGTTATCCTACTGGACTACAAATACCTAGGATGGTATTAAGACTAGGTTAGTATTAGCACCATTTTAAGAAGCACGGTTCTATGAACCTGGATTATCTGTAACAGAAATTTAGAAGTTGTTAATGGTTTTGTTACTAAATATAGTAAGCTTAAAAGTTACTGGTTAAGGTTTCAAAGCTACTTGTGTCCAAACTTTTGCATGCTTCAGTGGCTGCTAAGATGACATGCTCGGCTTCATCAATGATCTCCATCTCTTCATCATTATCGAGGCTAAATTTTAAAAGATTCAAGCTTCCGTGAGCATTCCAAACCGTTAAATAGCTCACGCCTGGATGAGTTCTTCTAAATACTTGATTTCCAGATTGACTCTTCTCATCAGCCAAATCAATAATCTCAGTCTGGAAAATTCTTCATATAGCATAAGGTTATTATAGTACGAAATCATTACGGAAGATAGAGCTATAATTATCTAAATAAGTTAGCTTACCTGGTAAATGTGGCCATGAGCAAACCCACGATCAACAGATGGCTTATTTTAAACCATGGCATTTTCCATATCATATCTGCAAGATATAAGACCAATTAAGCACACCACGAATCAAGAATCCATAAAACAAATGATTAAAGTATGGTGCAAAATACTCACCCTGAATAAGCCAGCACTGCAACAATTGTATTAGCCCCTAATGGAGAGTCATCGATCCTATATTTTTCATACGTACCAGTCCGTACAATTGGGGTTTGAGGGGTTTGGACAAGCATTTTATAGAATAGGGTAAGTATATACAACATAAATCTGATAGCAGTAATCAAGACTATAATGCGATGAAAGAACCTGAAGGTGATAAAGCTTTTGATCTGCACGACAATTTATCCTTTGTGAAGAGAAACTCATTGGTTGTTTTGCCATCTATATATTAAAAAGTAGTTCATAAATAAACTAAAAAAAACAATGAAAACTTGGTTGCAAATTAAAAATAAAATGTTTAAAGTTTATAATATATAGACCTGACACTGGTACGTATTTCTTGGACTCTAATTGTGATAAGACCAAGTGGTAAGATTTCCAACAACACTAAGTATTCCTGTTGGATGAATTTCTTCATGAGTGGCAGGAAACTCACTTAATAGCCCATCATTCCCTCCATCTGGACACTCTATTTCCGTGTACACCTATTAAAAATCAACCAAAATAAGTCCTTTCCAATCTTATGATATTATACTAAACAACATACGATAGTAATTAAAAAGTTGGAACAATAATTAACATAGGTTTGAAGAACGATTAATATAAAATAGAAGCTTGCTCCGTGTTCTTGGTGTGTCCTATAGGTCATGGTGTTCCTCCACTTGTGAATTCCACTTGTGAATTCCTAGATTACGTATAAGAAAGAAAAATACGTTGGATCAAGAGGTAAATGTCAAAGGTGGACCAGCAGTTTCCCAATGTGTTCCTAAAAAATTGCATTATCTCCATTTATTTAACTAAAAAGGAAAAGAATCAAATAGGTGAGTGTGTCAAACAGGCAAATATAATATCCTGCACCAGCTAATTCAAAAAGTTATATTTATTGTGATTCAAACGAATATGAAAAATGGTGGGGCTCATGAGTTGTTTGAGGAATAGAAGAATTCCGAAGCTGAGTTTCGGATGTCTTTTAAAAACGGAAGCTAATGGTTCTTTGAAAGAAAACTGATCGGCCACTTGAACATTAAACCACAAAGCACAATGTTAAAATCAGTTTGAAAGATTAGGGTGATCAAGATTCACGTGTATGGTTTTTTCTTAAAAGGAATCTGGTATCAAAATATGATACCTTTCATTGATTTTTTTTCTTTTAATCCTGATCCAGAATTTTGCATTTTGATCTGCATTAAGTTGGTGTAATTCTGACATGCTCCTATATGAAGCGAATATTACGAAATAATGCTTCAAACTCTTATAAATCATAAATTTTCCGAAACAAAAAGCCTAGAATCAACACCATACTTATTTATTCAGTAGCTCACTAATAATGTATTATTGTTTGCTCATAGACAATTTGTTAACATGCATAAGCCCATAAATATGGAATTTGATGCCTACCCAATGTTAAAGTTGATTTCGTTTCATAAAAACACTATGGTCTAAAAGTAAGCCATAATATAAACTGTGAAATTGAGAAGAACGATTAGAGAGCCGAGAGACTTACCCATGAATTAAACAACACTTTGTGATGGGCCTCTAAGGTTACGCTTCTGAAAACTCAACAAAACCAATATCCGATATCTGCTAAACCAATATCCGATATCAAAACCTTTTAAACTCAAAAGTCGACAAAACAAATTAGGGATTAGTATGTTTACAATAACATAAAAGTTGTATTTATACACAAAAAGTAGGTTAAAAATATATAAGGTATAATTATCTTGTAATATATATCAACTTTTTTATAAATCTTATCTTCAAAATATACATTCTTAAAATACAAACTGCATAATTTTTTAGCATGTCCTTATTTTTATTGATTTGGAACATATAAATCAAAAAACAATTTAGTCCAGTGGTAAGTTGTTTAGATAACTTATGAATGACCCAAGTTCAAATCCAATATATGTCTTCTTTTTAATGAAACATAATTAAATTTTAAAATCCACAAATAAAAATACAAACCGAATTTTAAATTAAAAGAAAAATTAAAATTGAACATAATTATAAAATAAATGCCACATGTCATTAAAAAAATGCCACATAAAATCAATGATGACATAGAATAATGACATGGCATTATGGGATGCCAAGTGGCATTATATGTGGCATGCCTCCTCTTATATATATATATATATTATACTTAAATTTTGGGCTTATATATAACGTATACGCTTTTAAAAAAATTTAAAACATATACAAATTGATGAAAGCGTATAAAAACGTACAAGAAGCATATAAAAATTGATGAAATCGTATAAAAACTTATAAAACAGACGAAAACGTATAAAAATGTATGAAAATATACAAAAATCATACAAAATACGCATTAAAAAAAGTTTTCTAAAAAACTCTATTAATACTTAAAAAAAACTATTTTTAATGTGTATTTTGTACAATTTTTGTAAATTTTCATCCATTTTTATATGTTTTCGTCTGTTTTATAAGTTTTTATACATTTTCATCAATTTTTATACGCTTCTTGTACATTTTTATATGCTTTTATCAATTTTTATACGTTTTAAATTTTTTTAAAGCGTATACGTTGTATATAAGCCCAAAATTTAAGTATAATATATATACTTTTTTTAAAGTTTTTTTAAGTATTAATAAAAAAAATTTAGGCCCTCACGTTGTAAATGCCCAAAATTTAAGTATAATAATTAAAAAATAAAAAAATAAAATAAAAAGAGTTTTTTAGACCCCCACATTATACATACGCCCAAAGTTAAGTATAATACTTTTTTTTAAAAAGGCTTTTATTTATTTATTTTCTATTTTTTAAGATTTTTTTTTTTTTTTTTTTTTTTTCAAGTTTTTTTTCCTTAGTTAATTACATAAATGGTCCCTAAGGCTTACCGGGTTTCACATATACAATTTTAGCCTCACATTATTCAAGCATATCACTTTAGTCATTTTTAATGACCGTTTAAACGTCGTTAGTAAATTGGACATGACTCGTAAGTTTTGCATACCACGAGGACATGACCCGTCAAAAAAACACAAGGACAATATATGCAAGATCCGGTAAAAATGTATGTATATATATATATATATATATATATAGGATAAAGATCAAATAAAAAGACAAATATCCGTAAAAAGATAAAAAGATTTTTTTTTAAAAAAAAGTTCTCAAAAAATTCCAAAATAATTCCACAAGATCGGGTATGATGGCGCATGAAAAAGTTGTGGAAGACTTTTTCCGAAAAAAAAAATTATGAAAAAATACATTTGTGCATTAAACCGTTTTTTTGTGCATCAAAAATTGGTTTTGCACCCAACTTCTTTTGACTTTTTTTCATCAAAATAACATTGTGTATCTAATTAAAACAAGTTGAAAATTTTGCGCATCAAAATTGTTTTGCGCATCAAAATTTGTTTCTTGTGCATTAAAAAAAAACGTATCAAAACTCAAAATTATAAAAAATGTTTTCACAAAAGTTTTATGCACCAACATGCCCAACCTTGTAGAATTTTTTTGGATTTTTTGGAGAATATTTTTTGAAAAAAAAATATTTTTATTCTTTTTACGGATATTGTCTTTTTATTTTAACTTTACCCTATCTATACATTATATATAAGAGGAGGCATGCCACATAAAATGCCACTTGGCATCCCATAAAGCCATGTCATATTTCCACGTCATCAATATGCTTATGTGGCATTTTTTATATTTTTTTTAATGACATGTGGCATTTTAATTAATATATGTACAATTTTTTTAAAATAAATTATAAATTTCGTTTTTTTAATTAATATATGTACAATTTTTTTAAAAGAAATTATAAATTTCGTTTTTTTTTTTTCTGAATTTTAAAATTTTTTTAATAAAAAGAAGTCATTTGTTGGAGTTGAACTTGGGTCATTCATGTATTTTGTAATCAACTTACCACTAGAGTAGATTGATTTTTGATTTATATCTTTCAAATCAATATATATAAGGAGATTATAAAAAAATTCTGAAATTTTTATTTTAGGTATGTATTTTTTGAAGATAACAATTAATATAAATTATGATATACGTTACTTAAAAGATAAATATACCATATATATATTTTTAACCTATTTTTTCTTTTGTATAAATACACTCTAATATCTTATTGCTAAACATATTTATCCCTAAAACTATTATCGACTTTTAGTTTTCACAGGTGACGGATTGTTTTTTTTTTGGTCGAGTTTTAGTTATCCCTTGAATATGTTCGACTTTTGATTTTGTGAAAGAATGGGATTTTGGTGTAGGAACCAAGGAGCTAATGTTACTGACATGTCGTGTTTTACCGAGTTTCAATGAGCTGGAAACCGAGTTGACTCGTCCACTGCTACCTGCCGAGGTGGTAATGGTGACACCGTGGATGAAACAACTGGTCGCAAACTTGATCCAGAATATTAATTTGTTTTATCCTTATTTCTCTCATTCATTCTCATAACCTAAAAACAGCTTCCTACGTGTTGTTTTCCAAAACCCTATTTTTTTTTATATAATAATTAATAATTATGATGTTATTGGTGTATACTGATTCATGGAGGCTATTGCTATTGGGCTTTTGATGAACACCAAGAGTTTAGTTGAAATCATCGTGCTCAACCTCAGGAAAGACAAGAGGGGTATGCCTTCATATTTTATAATCATCATGTTTTTTCTTTTTTATGTTTCGATTTCTTTATGGTTCTCTCTTTTAACGTGCATAAAAATAGCGATAAAAAATTGTTCCAACTTCAGGTAATATGTTGTACTTATTTCTTCTCATGGTAACCATCAAAATATTTGTCTACTGTACGTATTAAATTAGATAATATGCACGCCTTGAAGTTGTGAATTTTATGCAAGTAGGTTGGGCCAGAATATGCAAGATACTGTGGGATCGAGGCTCTTGAGCCATTAGGAATATACCTGCCTGGTGACATTAATGATCCAAGCGGTGCACTCTTCGATCCATTGAATCTTTCTAGAGATCCCATTGCTTTTCAGGAACTGAAAGTGATACTGCATTTTTTAAGAACACAATACCTGATGATTTAAAACCAGCCTATATATACTCAATTACTGGGTATCCACTGTCAAAATTCATTATGTTGCAGTGATTATAGAAAAGTGTAAGTAATTCTCATTTTTGCACTTCTTATTTAGCTATTTTATTTGATGTACATAGTTGTTTCTTGAGTGAAGTTTGGTGCATTTGGAATAATCAACTTTCTACTATATTGGGCTTGGAAACTATGTATCTTGATGGCATGGCAATTCATTAGTTGTTTCTGCAATTTTATTCAGATAGGCAAATGGGATAATCAATGTCGGGGAGCTAAAATTAAACCATTATGTGATTAAAGACATAATGGTTTAATTTTAATGCATTTTTATTCAAATTTCCATTAGTGACAAGAGAAGGTCATAATTTTATGGATGTCATATTCACATCTCCCATACCAAATCTTGGTAGTGTTTGATTCCATAATAATTTATGTGTATAATGTCATTTTATGTGCTTAAGAAAAAATAAAGAATGTCTCAATTTTTTTGCAGCTGAACTGGCCAAATTTCTTGATGGTATAGAAGGTGTTGCAGCCCACGGGATCATAACTAATATTCTGTTAGTTTCTATTTCTGTTGATTCCTTCTATGTAGATTGTTAATCTTTACCATGTTGGTGATAATTTTAATTACAGTTTTTTTGTATGTATCTTGAGGTTGTGGCAGAAGAAGATGCAGATGGAGCCAAATAGACAATCGAAACCAGCTATTAATAAACTCAGAAAGCTGCCACTTCTACCGAAGTACTGTCAAAGTGAGTACAGTATCTATATAAGCGACACATGGGAGTCGTAGTACATTATTTCATTTGCATTACCAATTTCTGATATAGGAAACAACTACAAATGGAGTTTTTGGATCATGGAGTTTTAACCCTATTGAGAAATTGGCTTGAATCACTACCTGATGGAAGCTTGCCTAATATAAACATTCGCGCAACAATATTGAGGATTCTAACTGAGGTAGAAACAAATTAGTTAGCTCTTAAATAAATAAGTATGATGTTGATTTTAGGCTTTTTGTTTCGGAAAATTTATGATTAGTAATGAATTAGCTGGTGCTGGATATTATATTGGCCTGTTTGACCCACTCACCTATTTGATTCTTTTCCTTTTTAGTTAAAGAAATGGAGATAATGCAATTTTGAAGGAACACATTGGGAAAATCTCTGGTCCACCTGTGAAATTTACCTCTTGATCCAACGTATTTTTCTTTCTTATACGTAATCTAGGAATTTCATAAGATTGGAAAGGACTTATGTTGATTGATTTTTGATAGGTGTACATGGAAATAGAGTGTCCAGATGAAGGAAATGGTGGGCGATTAAGTGAGTTTCGTGCCACTCATGAAGAAATTCATCCAACAGGAATACTTAGTGTTGTTGGAAATCTTACCACTTTGTCTGATCACAATCAGAGTCCAAGCAATATGTACCAGTGTTAGGTCTATATATTATAAACTTTAAACATTTTTTTTACATTTGCAACCACAGTTTTCACTGTTTTTTTTTCAGTTTACTTATGAACTACTTTTTGATATATAGATGGCAAAACAACCAATAAGTTTCTCTTCACAAGGGATCAATTGTCGTGAAAATCAAAAGCTTTATCGCCTTCAGGTTCTTTCATCGCATTATAGTCTTTATGACTGCTATCAGATTTCTGTTGTATATACTTGCCCTATTCTATAAAATGCTTGTCCAGACCCCTCAAACCCCAATTGTACGGACTGGTATGCATGAAAAATATAGGACCGATGACTCTCTATTAGGGACTAATGCAATTGTTGCAGTGCTGGCTTATTCAGAGTGAGTATTTTGCATCATACTTTAATCATTTGTTTTATGGTTTTCTTGATTCGTGGGGTACTTAATTGGTCTTATATCTTGCAGATATGATATGGAAGATGCCATGGTTTTAAATAAGTCATATGTTGATCGTAGGTTTGCTCATGGCCACATTTACTAGGTAAGCTAACTTATTTAGATAATGATAGCTCTATCTTTCTTATTGGTATCGTACTATAAATAGTGTCAAATACATATAATGTAACACTTCTAAATATATTCAAAATCACCTCTAAGATGAAAGTTTCTGAATCATGTGTACTGCTCTTATTATTATGACAGTTTGTACTGGACGACGTAACACTTCGTGGAACTGGTATTATTCAACCCTGGTTCAGTTTTTTAATGTGCATTTGGAACCATAGCTCAAATTCATGAGCTCTTGCTAGGCTTCGAGCTCAGAAACATGCTTTTCTTAGCAGCATTGAAGCCTCCGGTAGATGTCGAAACAGTTGACGAAGCGATCCCAGAAGGTTTGCTTGAAAGATTAGAAGGGAGAGGGCTAATAACCTGTGAACTGGTTCAACAAAACTTGATCTTGAAGCACAAGTCCATTGTGTGCTTTGTTACACATTGTGGTTGGGCTTCGTTATGTGAGGGTTTAATTAACAACTGGTGAGTTAGTTCTATTACCAAATGGAGGCGATCAGATCATAAATTCGAGGCTAATGAGTGAAGTTTATAGGGTTGGAGTTGAAGTGTGTTTACAAAAAATGGTGTGTTTGATCCTGTTAAAAAGGTGATGGACGAGAACAATGAAGTTGGGAAAGAAATTAAAGCAAACCATGAAAAAATAAGGGAAAATGTTTATGAACAAAGATGTAACATCTGCACACAAGTCAAGTGCTACAAGATATTGTAAAATCATAATAAAGATCGAGCCAAAACCTGCTGATATTGGCCACTTGTCTGTTATATTGAGCCCGAGTAGTAGCTTAACTTTTAAGCGTGTTCATTGTATTAACTATGTTCGTAATATGTCCATTACTCATAGCGTCTGATCGAAATGATGCATGTAATCATCGGTGTAACTTTAATTGTACCGAGTTGGTGCAAATAATGGGATAAAATAACATAAGATCCCTCTTGATAAGAAACAAGAATATAAAGGGAAAATTCTACCCCTGCCAATCCCACAGCCAACCGCGGGTGGTGTCCAGGCTTGAGACCTCCGTCATGGATACTTGCCTCCTACACTGCTAAGGCAACACGTGGAGACAACACATAACTCTTAAATGGCAATATGAAGACATACTTTTTCCATATAACACAAAAACCTTGGCTTGTAAATTTCCAATAGTAATCCATAAGTCATTCATATCTGAAACTAAACAATCCAAGTTGAGCATGTCAAAATATATACAAGATGAAGGACATTTCGCTTCATAGGTTACGCTACCAACGACAAATCCCAGGAGCCTCTGTTCTTAACATAGATGCAAACATTCAACATCATATTTATATCATCATGCACAGCATATGTATTTCAGTGAACTTCACTAAAAGGAATACACACACTAAATTTAAACATTAAACTTTGGAGTGCTATTCAATTACACTTTGTATGAGAAAGAGAAAGTACCTTAAATTCCTTCATTCTAAAGTCTTGAGTGCGTGACAAACAAAAGTTGCCATACATTTCTGAGGCCAAACTTGACCCGTTCTATCTAAAAAAAAGGGCTAATAACCTATTAAACACTATACTTGTCAAGAATGGAACTAAAAAAATAACTCTTTTAGACATTAATGTTGACATTTTTGTCTTTCTTTAACTATTAAGACCATTTTACCCTTCGAAAAATATTTCAAAAAAAAATAATTTCGAAAAAAAAATTCAGAAATTTTTTTTAATCTAAAAAATAAAAATAAAAATCGCATGTCACAAAAAAAATTCTAAAAAAATTATTTCAGAAAAAAAATTTCGAAAAAAAAGTATTTCGAAAAAAAATTCAGAAAAAAAAATCGACAAAAAATTTAAACAAAATATTTTGGAAAAAAAATTCGAAAAAAACGTATTTCGAAAAAAATTGAGAAAGGGTAAAATGGTCATAATATGGTCATAATACTTAAAGAAAGACAAAAATGTCAACATTAATGTCTAAAAGAGTTATTTTTTTAGTTCGCTACGCAGAACTTCATTCTTGACAAGTATAGTGCTTTAAAAAGTTATTAGCAAAAAAAAAAAGAAAATGTAAATTGCCAGCTAAAGAGTATTGATGCCCTCAAATTGAAATTAAGCTAGGGGAGCAAGAGTCTTACAAGTCAATATTAAGATACAATGCAAAATGACTACCACCACCAAGGGCTAGATACTCGGTTGAGCACAAAGTAAAATAGTGATTGGCAATATAAAAGCAATTAGGCTATACAATTATTTTTAAGCTCATGTTGTAATTTTCTTGGTACAGGGAGAACATTTAAAAGATAAATGGGATAAAATAATCAGCAGCCTATAAATTTTTTTCCCAGTACCCTTTTGGTCATTTGCTTTAATAAACAATATTATATATATATATATATATAATACATCAAGCAGATCTATGATGAACCATTTATATGATACAGGAGTGGTAGGATTTGCGCTATTCCCCATATGGTAATTACTCCTTCAGAAACAAAAATGGCATTCAAATTGAACATAAGGAAGTTTTCTATTCATGTATGTTTTGGTGTGACGATTAATAACAGCCAAGGACAGACATTGTCACAGGTTAATTGGTTAGTTTTTATGAAAGCAGGTCTTCTCACACGGACAACTATATGTCGCTTTGTCAAGAGTCAAGCGCAAGATAGGATTGAAGGTTCCATATTTAGATAGGGATGGAAACTATTGCAACTCAACTGCAAACGTAGTTTACAAAGAAGTCTTATATCGGATTTGAATACGCAACATTATTTTGTATACACAACATTATATTTTTGCTAAAACAAACTATTTGGTTTTTCTAATTTTTTCTCATTGTATATTTTTATTATTGTATGTGATTTTCAATATTTTTTTACGTCCAACTATTATTATTAAAATTATTATGAAGCGAACCCCGAACCTATATACAATAACTAAATAAACATAATTCAAATCCTCAACATCATCTAAATTTGGTAAAATAACAGCTGAAAGCACCTATATACAATAACTAAATAAACATAATTAACAATAATAATAATAAATGTTAATAATATTATCAACTGTAAAAGATGTTTATGATTAATATTGTTTAAAACAAAATGTTAGAAAGTAGTTACCCACTTTTAGCCGTTTTATAGATTATGGTAACATCAACTATACTTATTAATTGTTTAATTTAACTTTTTATAACTTTTAACTATATATTTGTTCTACTAAATCCTAAAAATAAAAACCACAAATCAAAATACTTACCTGTTTTTAGTGGTTTAATGGATTATGGTAACATCAATTATATATCTTAACCCTTTCATTTAACTTTTAATTACTTTTTAGAATATATTTGATCCACAAAATCATAAAAATAAAAACCACAAGTCATACCCTCCCATCGACGGGTTTTGACACTAATATATATATATATATATATATATATATATATATATATATATATATATATATATATATATATATATATATATATATATATATATATATATAGGATAAAGATTAAATAAAAAGACAAATATCCGTAAAAAGATAAAAAGATTTTTTTTTCAAAAAATGTTCTCCAAAAATTCCCAAAAAATTTCACAAGATCGGGTATGATGGTGCATGAAAAAGTTGTGAAAAACGTTGTTCTAAAAGTGGATATTTTTTCCGAAAAAAAATTATGAAATAATACGTTTGCGCATTAAATCGCTTTTTTTTGTGCATCAAAAATTGGTTTTTGCACCCAACTTCTTTTGACTTTTTTCATCAAATTAACATTGCGCATCTAACTAAAACAAGTTGAAAATTTTGTGCATCAAAATTTTTTTGCTCATTAAAATTCGTTTTTTGTGCATTAAAAAAAACGTATCAAAACCCAAAATTATAAAAAATATTTTCACAAAAGTTTTATGCACCAACATACCCGATCTTGTGGAATTTTTGGAGAATTTTTAAAAATAAATAAATCTTTTTATTCTTTTTACAGATATTTGTCTTTTTATTTTAACTTTACCCTATATATATATATAAGCATGAAAATAAATCGGTCCTTGAGTGCCTCCATTTCTTGTTACAAGAAATAGATCGGTATTGCTTATTTTATTTTTTCCTCGCCTTTAAATTGCAATGAGTTATGATCAGCACCAACGTTGTAGTTAGTAGACATTCTATTTGTTTGATCTATTAATTAGTTTTACATACCCACCATGTGATTAACTCAAAATAACCAAATATGAGTACCACTAAGGGCTCCTCGGCCCAACTCATTCGACACAAAAAAATATATATGCGCGATCCAATATGAGCCCAAGAGATTTAAATGAGTAAATTGATATGCAAAATAAGTTAATCAACAATAGAATAAGTTAATAAACACTTTGGCTTTCGTTTACCTGAAATAAGTTATACCCGAAAACCCCTTGGTCGAACACAGTAAGTAAAAACCAAACGCACCATGGTTGGGCTTGTTGGGTTTCGACCCATATACCCCTTCGACACACTACCACAACAATGTTCATAATTCCCAAATCCAACAAATATAAAAGTTTGACATATGAGTTATATTAACCTTTCGAAATTTGTACTTGATGATTCAAAGTAAGCAAAGATCACACACCCACTGTTGGGTTGAGGGTGCTCCAACCACAACCTCTCGACCAAAAACACTATACCATTAAAAATTTAATCCCAATTCTATTTTGAGTCCAAGAGGTTAGTAATAAGCTAATAAGTTATACACAAATAAGCACTTCCTCTTTGAGCCAAACTTAATGTTCTTTCTTAGATTCAAGTTTCTTGAAATTATTATTCAAGTCCAAAATGTTTCAAATAAACTTGTGATATGTGTCGAAATTTATGATTAAGCACTACTTATCTTAGTTGTGTGCTTATTAGAGTTTTACAAGCTTAAATTATGCCACACAAGCTAAACATACAATTCCTTACATCATTTTGATGTGGTTCGATTCACAGAAAAAAATCAAGAGACAAGTTTCATGTTCTAGTCGATTTACATATTTATTCAAAAGTGTAGTTCTTAATCTTTAACATAATCACATAAATTCAAACATAATCAAGATTCAACACTTTTTAACAAAAGAAATATATGAATCTTGAGTTTATTAGTCAAAACAAAATATAACTCAAGAACTCCGAAGAAAATCAAATACCTAAGAACAAATCAAACTTGCTTCAAAACTCTTTTGTTGTGAAGTTGTGAAAATAATTTTGAGTGTTGTATCCCTGTGTCTCGAATTAGTTATAACAGCAGAAATGGAGAAAGCTTTGACCTTTGATCTTAAAGTGAAGAAATCTATGTGTTCATTTTGGGTTAAAACATCTTTTGGTGTATCAAGTCATTTTCAATTGCTAGTATGTATGTTATAATTTGATAAAGTTGATGTAGTGGGCGGTAGTAAAAGAAAAAAAAAAGAGGGAAAAAAATGGTGATATTTCATCGTGTATTTCGTGTCCCGTTTGAGCTAAAAATGTAGTTGTGGTGTCCCAGTTTGGCGTCTTGAGCGAAAATGCAGAAAATACATTTTAGTGAGTGTTTTTACAAAAATAATATAAAACCAATGTTATTGACTCATAAAAATATTTATTTGACTGTAACCATAACTAATGTAGTGTTGGTACGTGTGCAGGGTCATTTTTCAGAAAAAGCGAGATAATATCTCGTTTTCAAGTTTTAAAGTCAGTAAATGTCAGAAAATTAATATTTCACATTTTCCGATAAAGTATATAGTTTGGAAAATTACCGTTTGTTACCGAAGAGGTGTTATGGTAGAGAAGTGTGATAAGGAAGGGGTGAGAGCATACTGTTCTAGGCTTGTTGTGGGTTATGGTAAGGGGAAACATGCATATAATGATGACGGCTCAAAGAAAGAAGGTTTTCAAAATAATTCTTCTTCTTCATAGTCAAATGGCAAGATTAGGACAACCAAAACCTTTAAGGATGAACCCATATGCTCGTGGTCCCTACACATCTTAAAAGTTGGGGATGTAGTGTCTTGAAGTGTCAAAACATTGACTGATGAACATAAATGCCTCCAAACAAGAGATCTTAGAATTTTAAATGCAAGATTCATATCAACAAAGGTTGGTAAAATTCTTGTTACAAACCCTAACATCTAGACCCTTGCTCTACAAGATCAATTAAATAAAAAATTCAGATCAACATCTCTAGAACAAAGGTATTCAGAGCAAAAGAAGAAGTGATGAAGCAGATCTAAGTTGACTATGAAGAACAATATGCCATGCTTACGGATTATGCGTTGGAGTTGAAGGAAAAAACTAGGGATACAACTGTGAAGATTTAATTTGAAACAAACACTGATTTAACCCTGAATTCAAGGGTTTTCAAATGGGTTTATGTTTTTATTAGTGCCATGAGAGCAGGTTATAGAGAAGGAAGAAGGGAAATGTTGGGTTTGGATGGAGCTTTTATCAAAGGATCATATAATGGTCAAGTCTTAACTGTTGTTGGTGTGGATAGCAATAATGGGTTGTATCTACTTGCTTATGCAATTTTTGAAGTTGAGTGCAAGAGTTCATTGTTATGGTTCCTTTCCAATCTAGGGGATGACCTTGATTTGCAACTCAATTCAAACTATAACTTCATCTCAGACAGACAAAAGGTATAATCATGGTTTGATTATTTATTTTGTAAATTATACACCCACCTTCATATCTTATGATTATTGTTACATGGGATATTACCAACCATTGCACAATTGTTTCTTGCTGCTGAACACGGATTATATGTCAAACACATATATGGCAACATGAAACAATTATTCAAGGGAAGAATTTACAAGGACATTCGTTGGAAGTGTGAAACAACATTAACAGTTGTTCAGTTTAATCGATTAATGAAGGATCTCAAAGCAGTGGACTCTAAAGCTCATGATTGGTAACAAAACATACCACCATCATCATGGTCTAGGTCACATTTTTAAGGTATAATATAATCCTAGCATTTCTTTCCAGCAATATTGTTTGAATGCTGAAAATTGATGTTGGTACTTTATGTAACATACAGGGAGAGCTAAATGTGACATCCTACTTAACAACTAATGTGAAGATTTTAATAGCAACTTGGTGGACGGAAAAAATCAACCAATCATTTAGAATACACCAGGGAGTATCTTACGAAGAGAATTCGCATTCTGCAGCAGGTAATAGATGTGAAGGTCCGTTAACCCCAATTGCAAATGCAATTTTGATAAGCAAATGAGTATAATGTTGTATGGAATGGGGGGGGGGGCACATACCAGTGTAAGGGACCTTGGAATGACCAATGTGTTGTGAATATGACTATTAGGAAATGTACATGTAGGAGATAGGAGCTAACTGGTATTCCATGTAAACATGATATTGCCGCAATCCACAACATGTCATCTCATTGCAAAGAGGTTAGGATACTAGAGGATTTAGTGGCACAATGTTATTGGTTAAACACATGGCAGGAGATGTACCAGTATAAGGTTGAAGGAATTGATGGTCCCACCTTTTGTCCAAAATGTAGGATCCCTAACATATTGTTGCCTCCTCAACACCATGTTCCCATAGGCAGACTAAGGAAGAAGAGAAGAATGCAAAAGGATGAGATTGCTGAAGCAACTGTGAAGAAGACGGTGAAAAATGGCAAGATGTCAAAGAAGGGCGCTAAAATCTCTTGTGGTATGTATGGTGGAAAGGGCCATAATAGGAGAGCTTGTACAAGTCCATGAGATAACTAAGTCAATGGAAAAAGAGGGGTAATGCATCAAGAAATAAAGGATTACTAGATGAGGTATTAGGTAGCACTAGTTAGCTAGTAGGATCACAAGCAACTGAAGTATCAACAAGGACAAGTCAGCCAGTGGGATCACAAGAAACTGAGGTATGAAGAAGCACAAGTCAGCCAGTAGGACCACAAGCAACAATGAATGATTGAGGTCAAAGGAAGAATATGATTAAGAGAGCAAGCAAGATAGGAAAGTAGGCCAAGTAAGTTAGCACCTGTATGGTGGTGCAATAAAATAAAACAATGTTGACTTTTATTGATTATGTTTGTTTGTGATTTTGTGCATAGTAGACAATACTTTTATGGTTTAGACAGGCTGATTTGGAATGCTATTTGTAATCATTAGTTTTCATTCAGGTTTACCATGGTGGTTTTTCAGTTTAGACAGAATTGCTGCAACTATTGACTATTATAAGTCAAATTTGTTGAGCAACCAAAAAGCCAATTTGCTGCATAATAATTCAGCAACCAAAACACCAATTGTTGATTATTATAAGTCAAAATTGTTTTGCTTTGACAACATCATGTACTCATTTACAGAAATTACAGTTCCATACCAGTTTAATGTTTTCAATCAACCAAATAATTATCGACTATTATAAGTCAAAGTTGTTGAGCAACCAAAAGGCCAATTTGTTGCATAAAAATTCAAAAAGCCAATTGTTGACTATCATAACATCGTACTCATTTACAAAATCAGAGTTCAATACCAGTTTAATGTATCCAATCAACAACAATCCGTACCTACATTGTATTTTGGAAGTAACAAAAACCAAGAACAATGATCCCACTATTATACCATAAACATCAAATTTTTATTAACATAAGAAGGATAATACAAACCAGGGATCACCTTATTCCTGGAAATCAAGCATACCCAAAAGACAACACAAGACCTCCATACCAAACTAAAAAAACTTAAAGACGATGGAAAGAAAGACACAACTTAAAACAAGATACTTCATGAGCTTCTTCACCTGCGCATCCTTCTCCCTCATCAACATCAACTGCTCCTCCAACTCTTCTTCCATCTCATTCCTCGTCCTCAAGAGGCCAAGAATCACATTGACTGCAACACATAGGGGAATCTGTCCAGCCACTAAAACAACATGCAGGACAACAGTAGAACCGTCGACTTGGGTTCCTGTTTGTCCAAGATGTTTTTATTGTTGCGGTTTTGTCACATTCACAAATAACGACCATGTTATGGCAGGAAAGTGTGTAGAAAAAAGTTTTGACTGGAAAGTATGATGAGAAGAAAGCAAATATATAGATCAAACTTTAGTTGAAAATTTAGCCATTGAAAGAAAGAGTTTATTGGGATGTGCTATGCAATTTGGGCTGTTGGGATATCTTACACATGTATTTCTTTAGGTGGAACAGTGAAATGGCAATAATACCCATCGGCATGAGTCCAGTTAATGGGAGTACTAACGACTGTTCGTTCTCGGTGGCAAATTTAAACCGAACTTTAGCTCTCGGTGGCAAATTTTTAATTTTTTCCCCTCAATGTATTATTTGCAGTGTTGGCAAACATTAGAAATGAAATTTGCAATTTACCCTTAAAATATCGTACATTTTATCTAGTGAAAATTTCAATTAGTGAAAGGGTGTATATTAATCAATTATAAGTTTTATACCATATATAGGCTTAAAGTTTAATTAGACTATAGTAAGTTGAATTAATGCAAAAGTTATACACGTGTATTGATGAATTAAGTTGATGCAAATTAGACATATCCTAATTTTGCTCTCGTCAACCACTATACATATATACCTTTCACCACCTATTTTTCTCATTAGTTTCATCCTCACAATAATTTGTGTACATTCTTCAATCGATTATTCCAATCCAATGAAGTTTTTTCTGGTTCTATTTTTTGCTTCATCTCTTTTAATCCATGGATCTTTTGGTACGTATACATATGTACATGCATGCATGTATTTCCCTTATAAATCCATTGTTAATTGATTACGTATTAATTTAATATCTGCTATTCGAACAAACATGATCTCTAGGTACTATTCTATGCGAGGATTTGACAAAGGATAATTGCTCCTTTGCCATTTCGTCTTATGCAAAGCGTTGTGTTTTGGAGGATTATGAAGGTAAGAAAGGAACGGTGGAATATCAATGTCGTACATCAGAAGTAATGGTAGAGATCATGTCGGGGTACATTGAGACTGACGAATGTGTTAGAGCATGTGGTGTTAATAGAAATGCTACAGGTATTTCATCTGATGCGCTGCTTGATAAAAATTCAATAGTTACACTTTGCTCGCCACCTTGTTATCAGAGATGCCCCAACATCGTAGATCTTCATTTCAATTTGGCTGTTGGTGAAGGTATTCATCAATTTAATCTTGATCGGCATATATCAAAATGCATATATATTGTGAAAATAGATCATTAAGGTCATAAGGGGATAACTTATATACATTTTTGCACAGGAGTATCGTTACCAGATCTATGTGAACAACAGCGAAACCATCCTGATTGTGCGATGATAGATCTTTTGAGCTCGAGTTTTGTTGCTGATGGCCCCGTGGGAAGCAAAAGGACTCGTCTTTTTAGTGTGGCACCAGCCCCATTTTCGATCTAATGCTTTTGCGCATTTTTGTTGATATATACATTTGATATATGTGTTTTGGTTTTTGTTGTTGTTTAAAGTTTTGTTGTAGACCATCTTGCGGAATAATTAGCAGAATTAGAGAATGTAGATAGATCTTTCTAATGATCATATGAACTTTTTGTAATGCATGTTCAGACTCTATTTTTTATTATAATGAGCAAACTTTAGCCTTAACTGTGTATTTAACAATATATATATATATATATATATATATATATATATATATATATATATATATATATATATATATATATATATATATATATATATATATATATATATATATATATATATATATATATATATATATATATATATATATATTTAAATATATATATATATATATTTAAATGTATTTAAATTAATATTTAATTATTTTCTTTTTCTTTTTTAATCTTTTATATAATAAAACAAAACTCTTAGTGGGAATTTTTCATTTCAAAAAAATCAATTCATACATTTTTTCTGTCGTTAAGGTGAAGAACTGAACCAAGAATTCTCTTTTTTCATCATCAGTTGAATCACTATTTGCAACCTAGGATTCTATTTTATCATCAATCTAGTCCCCATCCACGTTTTTTCTTTTTCTTATTAATGAATAGTTCTCTTTACTTGTATGACTTAGATGTCTCGTATTTCTCGAAAAAGTGATTCGATTGATGGGATTTGGTATGATACTTATGAGATCGATGAGATTGATATTCAAATATTTGTTCTTAGAGCGTTTGATTTGACCCCAAGACCACCACCCAATAGCATGTTGCCACCTAGGGAATCTTCTAATTGTTTCAGAGCAACTAGAAAGAGATTCTTTAACCAGAAAGAATTCGGTTTAGATGTAGGATACCTATCCAGAAGTTTTCGCAACTCAATCATAGATGATGGAATCATCAAAGATTTGACCTTCTCGAACTCTGTCTGTAACTCGCTAGAGGCCCCGAAAACAAAGAGAAGATGTCTACAAACGAGATATGCAGCAACAAGAAGAAGGAAAAGGATTGCATAGAGGAACTCCCGAACATTTGTCAGATGTGCCGATATCAATGGCGACTCATTATTTCGATGACTCATTTCTTCGGGCATAAGAAGATTATGGAAAAACTTACTCGAAATCTCACTTATCAAATTCAATTGTGGAAGACATAATTTTTTTTGAAGAATTCGCCATGATATATCTGATCCATGCATAATATCAAGAAAAATGGATACAGATTTTTGACTGCTACTTAGTATCAGCAATAGGTCTAAAAAAGTATCTAAAAATAAAAACTTTAGATATATGTACCCTGTCGAAGTAAGGAACCATGGCATATATATTTTGAATAGATTCCATTTTGAGAGAGTTGAATAAGCACTATCTCATTCTCGTTGTAAAGTTCTATACATCTGCCCTTTCTCAACGCATTTCTTTAGACAAAGACTCCGTTTTGTAAGATATTGGATTTCATACAAACATGTATACATAAATCATAGAAGCATATAGAGTGTTTAGAGAGAGAAGGTGAGATGTTCTAGTGAGAAAAACACATATAAGATTAGATTCCAAATGAACATCCAAACCTCTCCCTTGTGGGGAGAGGGTTATTTATACATAGAAATACGCCCTCCTTCAGGCTGTGGATCAGGTATACAATGGGTAAAGACCCGTCCTTCCTCCACGGTGTTGCACTAGACTAAACTACGCTAATAACTAACTAACAAATAACGCAACAAACGATATGTCTACGAGCTAACTTAAGCTAGATTATATTTGGGGTGACCGATGCTTCACAATAGAATTTCCAATTCCTAACAATCTCCCCCTAAGGGAGGTCACCCCATGATTTACATTTTGTATCCTAGCACTCTATTTAATCTTCAGTCTTGAGCTCGTAGACTTCAATACTTCAAAATATTCAAACTTTGTGCTTCCGTGGTGATTTCTTCATTGGCCAACTACTTTGTACATTAAGTGGAGGTTATAGAGCTGATCCACATTTTGATGACCTTCGATCTTTATTTGAGATCATCAGCCACAGTTGATCTCAGCATCACCCTTTGTTGTGTTGCCCTCATATGATGTAGTGACTTTTGAACCGACATGCTCACATTCTGGATCATGATTTCTTCTTATCAGAGTAGCGGAAGTTTTAGTTGATTCATGATATTTGCAGCAGCGTAGCAGAAGCATGGAGTGACAATATCAGAGTCGTTGATGCACTTATCATGATTTCTTTAGAAATAAATGTGTGAGCATGCGGCTATGGATTGACCTCTCAATTCTGATCAGCTGCAAACGTCGGGTGTACCTGCACACAACAGTTAGCAATAAAGCGCACGAAAAGTGTCTTTGATCACTTTCGTTGAATTGAGGTACACGGCCCACGGTTCCCCGTTGATAAGTACAAGTACTGCCTGTGATTAGGTATGATTTCAAAGAATCTCCTTGACAGGGTTTCGCAGCTGCTCTAGTCGTTCTCAAACCGGAACGTCTCAAAGAAGACAACACGGAGAGTGAATCAAAGAAATTGAGATTTACGATTGATTAAAAGTGATTTGAACAACAATCGTGTATTGCATATCGAGAAAGAGTTTTCATGATACAACGAAGGTTTTATATGAAAAATCGATTTTCAATCATAAACACCTTTTGATATTTGAAGATGTGATACACAGTCGATGTGCAATAGAAAAATGATTATTGCGCACACCGACTGGTTTTTCAAAGGTATCCGTCAATCCATAACCTGAACCAGGATTGATTCATAAATTTGAATCGCCCCATTGTTTCTATTCAGTTGTCACATGGTTGATCTATTGGATAGATCTCACATGCCACCTACCAAGAGCTTGTTTGATGTTGGCTCTAGAAGGCTTTCCATCTTCATTGTGAATATGTTATCATATCACTCAGATGTTCTGGCAATACCATAAGGATAATGCGTAGGACTCTTAATATATGTAATTTCTCTTTCCACATTGTGTGAAATAGAGAGTCTTCATTGACAGTGTCCTAATGAGATTTATGGATGATTTCGTGGCTCTAGACTCAATAGTGCACATTTGGTTCCTATGCCTGAGACTAGGGAGAGGGTCTCCTTCTTCAATATCAACCATCTCTAAGAGAAAGTCGATAGATAATGTAGGTTCCCCATGAGAATGAAACAAGTCCTTTTAAGAGGAACTTGAGTAGCTTGGGAAGATGTAGTGCAGTGCGCCACTGGGTCCATGACGTCTTGTCTTCAATACCGGTGTTACCTAGGCCAGTAGCATATGACTTGAACCCGGTTTCTGCCCTAAGGTTGAAATAATGAAGGGCTATTTATTTTCACCCTTTTCACATTCATTTCTTTTTCATTCTTCAACCCCTTCAGTGCTCACCGAGACTTCATTACTAGAACCTTGTTGGGTTTATTCCAGTTCTAGCTCTATCTCAGTCTGCACTCTTTCCATTTCTCACTTTTCTCCTTTTTTCATCACATCTAAGGACTCTACACTATCTAGTGGATTATCCCTGGGTAGATCCCTCCGGTACTGGCAGGATCGTGGGAACGCATACCTAACCTAACCACCCTTATATCACCATACATAAAGTAAATTTGGTCGGTCTTTTTGGTATTGTTCATCTGCCATTGGAACCAATTGAAAACCATTTGAAAATCAATCCAAGTACTTGTGATTCATGATCAAAACATTTTGTACCTGAATTGTTTTTGATATTTTTTAGAAAAAACTCCCCCTCAACATGCATCATATATTTGAAATAGTTTTGGTACATGGAGGCAAGAGGACTTGAAAATCTCAGATTTAAGAATGAAAGATTCGATTCTTTGATCAACAATTTTCTAAAGGATATCAACATCACTTTCCCGATCAAAATTAGTATTTTTCATACTTTGTTAAAAATATTTTTGGGAGAGGATGTGGTTTTCAAAAGAGTTGCTCCTCCTCAACTTGTGCATATAATTTTTGAAATTGTTTTTCACAATAAGGAAAGAGTTCTTAGAAGCACTTTCACGATCATAAAGCCATGCGGAAACCATTAGAAAATCAATCAAGGTACTTTATGTTAAAACATAGAAATTTTTTGTACCTTGAAAGTTTATTTTCTTTTAGAAATGCTCCCCCTCAATATATGCTTCGAGATTCGAAAAGAGTTTAGCACATATTAGAGAGCAGTATGCACTTTGAGACAAAATACGTCACCTTTTATCAGATTTCATATTTATATTACATTTTCTCCCCCGATCAAAAATTTCAAATCCTTTGAGATTTTGGATCTCAAGTGATTTAAATATGTAAGAAACAAAACTTGTTGGAGAAAAATGTGTCAGGTTTTAATTGATCTGAAGTGGACTACTCCAAAGTTTCCTTTTAGACTAAAAGGGAAACAACAATACATAACCTATCACTACTACATACATTATAGTTATAGTTGTTCATAGTACAGTCACCACATTACACAAATCATAATTCATAACAGAACTACTCCAGGAAGATGTCTTCATTCAGTTCTTTGAAGTAGCTTGTAATGACCTTCGCGTAGTCTACCACCCACAAAACTTTCAAGGCTGTGAAAAATCTTTCTAGTCTTAAGTCTTCTCCCGATCGCAGCAATGAAGTCTTCACACCTCTTCAAATCCTGTTCAGACCAGAATTTAGTTTTGTTCCACGGCTTCAGGTCAAGTTTTATTTCCTTCACTCTTGAGTTCAATTCTTCTTCAACCATTTTGAGAGTACCGTCACTGAACTTGTATAGCTCGCACAGTCTCATTAGCATACGTGACCCGTATCTGTCGGTAAAGAGGACTGCTCTAGGGGTGTCAATCACAGTATAGTCGTGACGAAATTCATATCCTGTGGCTTCCCATTGCGGTCTCGTTAGGTTGACCTGAGTCTGGTAGCTTTCCATGCCTAGCTGAAAATCCCCAACTCTTTGTCGAATGACTAAGCCCCTGATCCAAAGATTGACTGCAGCAGAGAGAGCCTTCTTCTCACGAACAGGTAGATGGTCAAGGTGTCCTTGAAGGTTCAGAAGATAGAGATCTTCAAAGTCATTTGGCAGCAGATGTTTGAAGTTGTTTTCTTCTATAACATGATCTTTCAAGTCTGCTCTTCGAAGAACAATCTTCTTCAGATAATCATAGCCATAGATTGGGAAGATCTCTACACTAATAACACTTAGAATCCGCAGCTTGGATCGAACAGCTTTGCGTCTCTTTTCAGCTCCATGTCTATCAATGTAGAATTTCTTCTTCTTGAACAACCAATGAGAAATGCCGTACGAAGCCGCGATGTCATACACTTGTTCTTTGACTGTCCATAATTGATTAGGTACCATCCGTTCAAGACCCTATCTATGTAGGTTGCGCTTTCATCTTAGAAATTGATAAAGCCGGTTTTCTTTCAGTAGTTCGGGCACATAGATAATCCAGTCATGGTTGAAGAAGAACTCGATTGGATAGTCAACGTCTCCGGTTCACCTCGAGAGGAAGAGGGTTGTTTACATCAAACCGATTGATCTGCTCACTGACTTGATCATTCAGCATATTATGACATTCTTCCATTTGATATTGAAGCTGATTAGCATCAGAGTGAAAGACTTTGACGATTTCAAACGCTGGGCCTTCAAGATCTTTAGGAGTGATTGATGTAATTCCCTTCTTCTCATAGAACCACTTCATAAAGTTTCCCATATCCCGTGTGAAGTGAAGAAGAGAGTCTTCTGCTGGAGCTTCATAGTTGGAAATAATGGTTGTAGCCCAATTGTTGTCATGGATTATCGAATCAGACTCAGGAATGGACCATGAAGGTTCAGGAGTTTGAGGTTTATCTTTGGTGAGGCAGCTTTGAGTCATGTCCTTTGAAGGTGCAACTCTAGACGTTTTGATGTGTTTACCCTCAATATACGCGTCCAACCAATCTTCTTCCTCTATAACTTTGGGGATGTGCTTGGTCGAAGCATCATCGTCTTCGATTCTCGATTCTTGAGCAACGTAAGACTCTTCATTAAGCGTTTTCTCTTCAGGAATAGAGGAGATGGTTGGTGTAATCCTGGAGTCAACGGTGGTCCATGCAGTAGAAGTCTTTTGAGATCCTTGACCACTTGAAGTTCCGGTTTGATTTTGAGTATTTGGTGGAGGTGAAGGTGGGTTTGCCTTGTGAGTAGTGGCTGTACCGGAAGATCCACCTACTCCAGATGTTCCTGCTCCACCAGTTAGATGTGGAGGAGGTGGTGGAGACTTGGGGCCTCCAGACAATTCCTTTAAATCCATCAGAACAGTCCTTCTTTTCTTCTTACCCTCCCTTTCACGTACATCCTCTAGAAACTGCTGATAATCATCATGCCTTATCGATTCTTCGAGTGCCTCATATAACTTCTTATGAGTGTTGTCCAAGTGCTCTCTTGCGTCATACATTCTTTCTGAGAGAACTGATCTCATGTCAGAGATCGGCAAGTCTTTAAATCGCTGAAGTAATGGAGCCTTCATTGCCCATTCAACCGCATCTTTTACTTCTGCTTCTATTGCATCTGTTACAACTTCGTCAAAGTTAAGATTCTCCAGCTTTTTGACACGACGATCAAGGATGTTGATGGATTTAGGCAGGTGCTTCTCAAGAGCTTCAATTCTGAAAAGAGCTTATGTGAGTAGTTTCTCTGAGGACTTAGCTGCAGGTGGTGAGGCCGGTGGTGTGACAGAGTCACTGATTGTGACAACTGTTAATGGATCATTCGCGGGTTCGGGTGGTGGAAGTGCGGTTGTTTGAGCAGGTTCGGGTGGAGGTGTAATTGATGGAGTTGTAGCAGATATGGTGACAATTGGTGCAGACATTGGAGGAATGGTGGATGTGTCTTGCTGAATAGTGACTGAGAACATGGACTGAACTTCTTCCTTTTCATTAGTTTGCTTGTCCGACTCGATGTCAGAGGGTCCGACCCTTAGGAATTGATCACCATAAGTAATGTCAGGATCAATGTTCTTCAGTGATGAAAATGACCCTGTGGACATGTGAGTTTCTTCTAGGCGCCTGTGTTCTTCAGATCCTGGCTCAAGGATCTCCTGTGGGTCTTTCAGCAGTTCATTTTCTTCATTCTTTTCTGATTGGGTGTCACTAGATGCAAGTGTGTCTTCCTGTGTATCGGACACATCCTTTTCCATTCCCGTTGGTTCTTGAGCTGAAGATGATTCAATGCTTCTTTTCTTTAGCTCAAATTAGGTAGTAGTTTTTGGTGGTGGAGAAGAGATGGTCAGAAGCATATGAGCGGCTTGTTCTGCTTCTACGCCTGCAATCCCTTTACCTTTGTCTTGTGTTGTAGGTGTGGTTTGTCGTGGTGTATGCACTGGTTCTCGAATCACAACTCCTCCCACCGGTGGTCTCTGAGGCATGTTTAGTCTATCCAGGCTTTGTTGAATTCCTTGTTGTAGTGCAGCCTCATCTTCATCTATTAAACCCATCTCACTTTCTGGAACCTTGGTTCCTTCATCATCACCCTTATCAGTGTCTCTCCTTCTCCTCTTTTGCTTTTGAGACGGAGAGGCAATAGATACTGAACTATCGAGTCTCTTCTTTTTCTTAGGTAGGCTTGAGTAGGTAGACTCTGATTGTTTTGATTTTGATTGTCTTGGGAGTGGATTTGGGTGTGTCATCAGTGGTTGTGGCGGAGGATTTCTTTACATATCTTTTGAAGTAATCAGCTTTCTTGATTCTTTCTGTAAGCAAAGCTTCAGGAACAGGCATTCCAAAGATCTCCTTGTCATGTCCTTTGGCAATATATTTAATGTTGCCTAGGACGAATTCATCGCTGCTTCATGCGGTGACTCGCCGTGAGTTGAACTTGTAAGTCTCATTTGCAGATCTGGATAATGAGTTTAGAAAACCTAATCTTTGGAATTACTCATTTGCAAAGGCCTTTTCTTCCTTTGACTTTATTCTCGTGAGTTTAATCTATCGTGACGAATGTGTCTAAAGACAGAGGGTAAATTCTTCCCAAATAAGTTCAGTAGTAGTCAATATTTTTCCCTTTGACCATCCCCCACAGAATTTGCATTATAGGAACTCTTACTCTGTCCGTCCTTGATGTTTTACCGGTTAGGCATAAGTTGAGAATCGTTACAATTGATCTCCATGGTTGATATATTTAGGCATTGATGAGTGATGAAATCTTGGTTAGCCTTTTCGGGTACCCCAATTCATCGACAAAATCTAATATATCTTTAGTGGAGGGTGGAGTGACGAATTTGTTGGAAGGGTCCCTTGGCGTGATCTGAAGAGCATTCCTGAGAGTCTCAACGGAGATGTCATACCATTTGTCTTCTAGCTTGCATGAGTACGTAGCAGACATCTTATCCCATGTAACGGTATTCCTGAACTGTTGAATATAAATGGAGGGAATAGTGCAACGCTTGGTTAAGGCACCAAAGAAGTTGGTGTCTTTCAAGATGTCGATAGCCAGTCGGTAAGTTGGATTTTGTTGGCCTCTATCCACATCTACATAGTAGTTGCTCTTAGCAATTGTAACCCATTCCGCACGTGGAAGTATTTATAGTCATCGAGTTAGAGTGTGCAGTTGGTGCAAAGATGGCGCAAGTATATCAGAGGATGTGGTGTTAGCCATTGAAATCTGATAATTACACACACACCAACAACAATATCCAGAAAATTTGTTAGGTTAAGACAAAGTTATCCATTATGACCAATTTGTAACCCCATATCATAAGCACTTGGACAGAAACATATAGTCTACTAAGAAAGCCGTATATGACAAATATGAAGACATAGGATGCACATCTCAGAAAAAATGTAATCAGTATGCAGAGACATATAAGTGCAAGATAACTTGCGAGAGGACATCAATAAGTTAATACCACAAGTAAAATTGACAACTCGCATTATTTAACTTGCATAGGACAAGTATGTCAACTCGCATGCTGCAACTCGCTTTGGAACAAAAATTTGAGCAACTCGCATAACTCAACACGCATAGGTAACAATTAGTTATTAACTCGCATACGCCAAAACGTATGAGGTAAGTCGCATCCATCAAATCGCTTTGGTAAAAAAATGATCAACACGCACAGTGTAACTCGCATAGGACAAAGTATGTGTTAACTCGCATACATCAAAATGTATGTGACAAGTCGCATATAGCAACTCGCATAAATTGACAAGCAAGAGACAACACGCATGCACCAACAATTAATGCAACTCGCATATAAGCAACCCAGGGCAACTCGCTCATAAGAACACTCAATGATAGACCCAATTATCAAACACATATCCAAAACACATGATAATTACCACACGGATGAATCACAAACCTAAAAAGATCATCATTTAAAGAACCAAAACAACAATATAATGCAAATCCTATAACCACATCATACGAATCAATTTTAAAACGCAACACGCTTCAATCAAATCACCAACATTAATCACATAAACAACCCAACTCAGATCATAATACTGACTACCCTAAGCAATATCATCTAAAACCAATATTAATTTCATTAATCAAAGAGAATCAAACCTAGTGTCAGAATTTTTTTGATCGAGGTGATTTAGATATGGCGAATTATGCACGATGGGTTAAGATTAGAGATGGTTCAAGTACAAATCATGATAGAGGTATGTTAAGCAAGATCAGAAAAAAAAACCTACCACACAATCATAAGTTTGTTAACTCGCTTAGATGAGAGTTGAGAGAGAATGCAGTGAAAAATGCTTTGACCAAGTGAGTATGTGGTTTGACCAAGAGACAACACGCACACTTAAGTACATAGTTTTAGCGAGTTGACACTTTAAGTCCCTATACATTGCAACTCGCATAATTAAGCTAGAGAGTCAACACACATACGTCAAGTTGAAACCTTATACTAGCAACTCGCATAATTAAACTGAAAGGACAACTCGCATGCATCAAGTAGTTTATCAACTTGCATTTTGTCAACTCGCATTTACCATATTAGCAACTCGCATATTATGAAAAGTTTAACAAATTGCTTAACTTAAGAGACAAGCATATCAGTTCAAAATACATAAAGTTTAGCAACTCAAGTCACACTAAGTGTTATTAAATAACTCCACATAGCATGCAACAACCAGGCCACACAATCAAGAACGCAGACACAGGCAACAAGTACTAGTCATATGAAGAAGCACAATTCTACCCCTCAATCAATGATACGGGTGAGAAAGTAATCATTGATTGATTCAGTTACTTTGCAGTGGGTCTTAGTCAACTTAAGTTTGTGATTATTCAGACGAGTAACAATAAAAATTTTAAAGACTCTGTTCGAACTTCATCTAAAGCCCCGTGCCATTGTTGAATGTCATTTCTAGGACCGTAGATGTTATCGATGACAGAAATTTTTAAAACGAGTGTAATAATTAATTAATTAATTAAAAGAAGTTTTTTGAAAATGTAGAAAAATTTGTGCAAGAATTCATGAGAACAAGTCCTGAATAGAGGTGATCAGGAGTCAGAGTACGAGGTACATCAATTCTGACAAGCTACAATTCCTGAGTGAGTAGTCTTCATTTCTGTTGGAAACTAGGTCATGATGTTCATGATTGAATTGAGCATTGTACCTGAAAAAGATTGAGGACACTTTGCACTAATAGCACATGTAGTATTGCAAATAGGTGGGTTAGTGACAGGTGTATCCTCATTTTGGATGTTGTACTGGTCGGTCTAGGAGTATCATTAATAGAAATCCCTTTAAGTCCAACATTCTTGAAGATTTTACTGTGGGCATCCAGTTAAGACAAGATCTAGGTGAGTAAGTCCGTTTGGATCCTGTGAACTTAAATAATCTACCAGTAGGAATCCACTTAAAACAACTGCTAGCAGAGTTAGATGAAGCCATTTCCCTGCTCGAACATTGGTCCTTTTGCAATTAATTTGTTTCTTAGGGATTGGTCGCCCATTTGATGCTTCTTATATGGACTAGATGATCTCCTTATAGTCCTGATCTTAGAGCTTTGAACATTAAGTCGGGATTGTTATTCATCATATCGGAATGAATTAGTGAAGTGACTGTTTTAGACAAAACTATATTCTCATCAACTTGGAAGGCAAGCTTAGATTTCGATGATTTAAATATTTCTGTTTTAAATGCATTGGGCTGCCTAACTACAACTCGTTCTGTATTAATAAGTACAATTGGCTTACCCAAGGTCGATGGTTTTGCAAACTTAGTTCACTCTATTTCCAATAGTTTTCCTAACCTCATTTTTGAAGGCAACAATGGTGAAGCTCTTATCCTGAATTTGGGTTTTGAGGGCATCAATCTCTGCCAACAAGGAGTTAGTTTGATTTAACAGCTTGGAGTTGTTATCTAATAAGTTCTTCCTCAAGGACTCATTTTCCCTTAATAGCTTGTGTCACACACCCAAATTACCTGTTTTGCAGCGGAATGGAATTCCTGGGGATTGACTGTCATAGCATCACAATCACAGTTATATTGAACGACCTAAAGTGCCGTTTGGAAAATACATCGTTTGATTTAATAAAACAATCAGAGTTTACAAGTATAGGTCCCAAATGAAAATCAACATGTGCGGAAAAATAAGTTTGGTACAAGTCAAACGATGTTTTTAAAGTGTATAAATCCCATGTGAGACGCGTCGTCATCGCGACTCTATGATATGTCCACATGCAAGCCATGAAGTGAATGCCTTAGTTACCTGAAAATACATTGCTAAAAGTGTCAACACAAAGGTTGAGTGAGTTCATAGAGTTTATGTATATGTTTAATACGACTACCACAAGTATAAGTTATGTATGAAAATGATGTCACAAAAATGATACAATTGCTTAAGCACATGACACCGAAGCTTGACTGATGTTCGCCCCAACGGAGTGTTTTGCCAAACAACTCAAATAATGATAATGAAATGAAATGCATCCGTCCGATTGGAATCCACCAACCCGGATGGAGGTGTCACCCTCGATAGATCTATCCACTCACCCTCGCTTCTATGAAATTAACGGTTCATGATTATGAAATGGGGACATTTAGCTGGCAATGAGGTAACTTAAGCAATGTAATGAATTTGATATACTTGGTAGCGTAATAAAAATGATGTGCAATGTATTCTCCCCCGTAGGTTTGAAATAAAGTAAAAACTTGAATAAATCGGGGCTATGAAAACTCACCTGTTGCAATGATAATGATGATGTAATGGCAATACTAAAATGAGGAGAAACCTCTAACCGTGACCTATTATGAATGATATGTTCTAATTTAAATCATGAAACAATGTCGTGCATGCAAATCCACATGTAATCTATACCACTTATACGCTTTTGAAAATAGAATTTATCGTATAAATAAGAATATATGTTTCGACATCTCGTCATGTGATAAAATACTTTACAAGTATTTACGTTGAAATGATATCTTACGATAGTCATTTAATGATTTATTATGAAATTATAACTTTTCGTAGTAAAATAATGTCGTTGAAATTTCATGAAAGTGACAAAACGGCCTTGAAAAGCTAGTCGTAAAATGGTGCCGTCGAGTGTTAGGAAACGAACTCAACGGTTTTGGGAAGCTTGTATCATTATCTCAAAGTGTTAGTATTTAAGTTTACATCCTAGAGGTCTCGAACATAAAGAAAAATAGAGGTTAAGTATGGTACTTGTGTCCAAAATATAGTTTAGGTGGTTTTGCAAAGTTTAAGTGACCGTATTTTATTCATTACAACTCCGCTAGACAAACGGTCGGACATTTTGAAAAATATGCTTGGCGAACTTACTTTTACTAGAAGACATCATGTTACAAAAAGTACTACGTCAATGTTGAAAACGTACCCCAACATGGTCCCTTTTGGCCGTAATATTTGTCTAATAGAAATATATTAGTTTTTATTATATAATAAAGTCGGCAAACTTTGTTAAATCGGGTGTAATTTAATCGTTACAAGTCCGTTTTCTACATTTTATATGTCCTCGGAATCGTAATAATATATACTAATATATTTTTGATAAGTCGACACATTTTATAACGCTTAAGACTCATTTTTGACTCGTAAAAAGTCGAGATTACATGCTGAATTTTCGGAAACAAATATTTTTCGAGTCAGATTCTTTTCATAACTTCTTCGTTATAGCTCCGTTTTAATTCCTCGTTTCTGCCCTTTTTCGTTTTAAAGTATTTTTCTAAATATCTAGCCCAAAATATTTTGCTTACTGCGAAATTCCAGAATTTCCAAAATATGATCAGACCTCTAAATAAAGTTGTCGAAATGAGTTTTTCTCGCGCAAAACCTATTCTAACCAATTCAAACCAACGCCGAATCTATTCTAATCCTACCATACACCTTCTTAGGGTGTCATGGGTTCCTAGAAATCATCAAAAATGATATATCACAAGAGATTATTATTTGGATAATTAAAACCCATTATATGTACTAAAAACCCATTAAAGTGGTATGGATCATGGAATTCATGCATGTTTTCTTGCAAAAATGATGAAATAACATAAAAATAAATATGAAAGAGTTATGACAATCATGAATTACTTACTTGAATGATTAAAGAGTTTTTGAGAAAAGTATGCTTAATGATTCTTGAGGTTTTTATTTCAAAACCTTAACAAGATCACTAAATGAGCTTGATAATCACTTGAACCTCAAAAATTTATGTTTTCTTGCTTGATCTTGATCTTGGCCGAAATTTTGGGATGAAGAAGGAGAGGAAATAATTTACTTTCACCTTGATATTTTTGTAAGTATGTGTAGTAGAATAATATAAAAACTTGTAAGTATCTTTGTAAGTAGATATTTTGTACTAAGAAAAATGTGTGTCATCATGTGTGTCGACATGCCCAAAAAAATAAAAGGGGTAATGCATTTGTATGATATAATGTACTTTAATTAAGCAAACATAATAATATGTAAGTGTAGTTGATAACTTGTGTACCTATTTAAGTATTTAGGGTAGCGTTAGCTAAAAATAAATTTTAACAGAACAAAATAAAATATATCAAAGCCATAAAAATTATAAAAATACATTCCTTACAAAAACTGAGTGAAATAATAATTATTGTGTAGTATTTAAGAAAACCGTCGTAATTATATAAATATAACAATTTATATACCAAATAAATTTAAAACACCGGGTAAACTAATAATATTATTTTTATAATCTTAATATGAGTATAAAAATATATTAGGATTATTTTTGGAAGTGTCGGATCAAATGTTCAAAATAATGATTACGCGATAACGTTTATTTATTAGGAAATAAACGTTTAATGAAATATGCAAAACCATGCATGAACTAATATGATGATAATGATGCTAATGATATGTAGACTAAACCTAGTCTATATGAAATGTCATTGATGAAATGTTCATGAATTCGCAGCTAAACCATTAAGGTTACGCGAATTTGATACTCGTAAAGTAGTTTACATAAATGATGATAGTAAAACTTTTAAAGTTTGTAAAATGACCTGAAATTACGAGTTGTCACATTCGCCCAACCAAAAGGAATTCAGTCCCTGAATTCAGTCCATGTTAGGTTCTACGGTGTTATCGGAGAAAGGTGAGGATATTTGAGTCGCATCGGGTCGTCCAATGTTTTCTGAATCATATCGCGCCTTTCCAAGACGGGACTTTCAACATAAATCTGTTGCCAACTTGAAATTCTAATGGTTTGCGACTTATGGAACATACTTCCATATTTGCGTCGTATATCTACGTAGCTTATCTAGCTATATGTTGTTATTTATAACTGATTTTTGATTTGTACGATCACTTTGTTGTTTCATGAATGAGTCATTGACTAGTGAGTTGGACTTTCTTGATTTTGACCCGTGAATAAGGGGTTGACACCTCGACCTTAGAGTGCCTCAATTGGTGTAGTCAATATGTTCATGTGTTGACTATTGTTGTAAGAGAACTTGTCGATGAAGAATGATTTGCCTAATCATTTCTAGAAATCACACATGCCCTCAGCATATCTTCTAATGTTTGAATTGTCCTTTCACTTTGACCATCGGTTTGTGGATGATATACTGTGCTCATCTCTAATTTGGTTCCAAATGAATCTTGTAATGATTTCGAAAGTTTGAAGTGAATCGACTATCTCATCTGGAAATGATGGAAATTGATGCACCGTGCCTTGAGACTATTTCCTTGACATAAAGTCTAGTAAGTTGTTCCATGGAATAAGTCTCTCTAATTGGTATGAAATGGGCTGATTTGGTAAGACGATCGACGATTACCCATATAGCGTCGTAACCTCCCAATGTCTTAGGAAGTTTCGTGACAAAGTCCATCGTAATGCGTTCCCATTTCCATTGGAGAATTTCTGGTTGTTGGAGTAACCTGAAGGTTTCGATATTCGACTTTTACCTTAGAGCAAGTAAGGCATTTGCTAACGTGCGTGGCAATTTCCGCTTTCATGTCCGGCCACCAATAAAGTTTCTTGAGATCCTAATACATCTTATCAGAACCTGGGTGAATAGAATACTTTGACTTATGCGACTCATGCATTATCAATTCCGTATCCCGCCATAAAATGGTACCCGCATTCTATCCTTGAAGCATAATACTCCATCTGCTCTCTTTACAAAGCCATTTGCATTCTCGGGCATACCATAAAGCTTTTCACTTGGTCGGTTTTCCTCCTTGAGTGCCTCGATTTGTGCCTCGAGTATTTTTGATGGTAAAGGTGAACTGATCGTCATTCCTAATGATCGGACTCTTAAAGGTTTGGGTCTTTCTTTCCGGCTATGAGCATCAGCCACAACATTGGCTTTTCCCGGATGATACTTGATTTCACAATCATAATCATTGAGTAATTCCAACCAACGACGTTGCCTCATGTTAAGTTCCTTCTGATCAAGAACATATTGTAAACTCTTGTGGTCCGTAAACACTGTGCACTTTGTACCGTAAAGGTAGTGTCTCCAAATCTTGAGTGCAAAAACTACGACCCCCAACTCAAGATCATGAGTGGTGTAATTCTTCTCATGAACCTTAAGTTGTCGAGAAGCATAAGCTATCACCTTCTCGTTTTGCATTAATACAGCTCCAAGCCCTTTATGTGAAGCATCGCGTATACAACGAAGTTCTCAATTCCTTCCGATAGTGCCAAAATGGCGCCTGCAAGCTTTGCTTCAACAACTGTAAATCAGCTTCTTGTTTCTTTCCCCATTCGTACTTCTTGTTTTTCTGTGTCAACTTGGTCAAAGCTTTAGCTATCTTTGAAAAACCTTCGATGAATCTTCGTAATACCCGTGAGTCCTAGAAATTGTCGATTCCGTAGGATTTGTTGGAGTAGCCCAATCTTTACGCTTCAATCTTTGCGGGTTCAACTTGTAGTCCTTGACTATCAATGACATGACCAAGAAATTGTACTTTACGGTTCCAAAAATCACACTTCGAAAATTTGGCATACAACTTCTCATTCTTGAGTAGTCCTAAAATCGTTCTTAAATGCCTTCGTGTTCTTCTTTGCTCTTTGAGTAAATCAATATGTCGTCGATGAATACTATAACAAACTTGTCCAAATCGGTTTTGCATACCCTATTCATGAGATCCATGAATACTGCAGTGCATTAGTTAACCGACGGCATTACTTGAAACTCATAATGTCCATAGCGTGTTCTAAACGCCGTTTAGGATATCCTCTCCTCAACTCTAAGTTGATGGTAACACGACCTTAGGTCAATCTTTAAGTAGATACTAGAGCCTATGTCATGGGAGGTGGAGAAGCTAGGGAGGACCCGAATGTTGTCACGGTACGTTCCTTATCAATAATCGTTATGCATCAGTTTTATTTGATTCGGGAACCGATAAAAGTTTTGTGTCCACTATATTTGCACCTTTACTCAATATCAAACCAACCACATTAGACACATCATACAACATTGAATTAGCTAATGATAACTTAATTAGCACCGACACCATTGTCCGTGGTTGTACACTCAATTTTCTAAATCATCCCTTCAATATAGACCTTATGCCCGTAGAACTTGGTAGTTTCGACGTCATCATCGGCATGGATTGGTTATCCAAACATCGTGCAAGAATCTTTTGTGATGAAAAAGTTGTTCATCTTCCTTACAAGTGAAACTTTAATGATTCGTGGGGAACGAAGTGGAACTAGACTCAGTATTATATCATGCATCAAGGCGGAGAAGTACATAAAGAAAGGTTGTTATGCTTTCTTAGCACATATAACCGAGAAGAAGTCGGAAGAGAAACGACTTGAGGATGTACCAATTGTCCGAGAATTTCACGAAGTCTTTCAGAAGACTTGCCAGGACTTCCACGAACGTCAAGTAGAATTTCATATTGACTTAGTGCGGAGCTGCACCAGTTACTGCGCCTTACCGTCTATCACCATCAGAAATGCAAGAGTTGTCTAATCAGTTGCAAGAACTTTTAGACAAAGGATTCATTAGCCCATGGGAAGAGTGAAATGATTATGAGAAGTCTAGGGTGAATCGAATTTCTTATAATAGGTACAACTGGAATTGATACCACGTGACTCATGCCATATTTCAAAATGTTAAGTCTGTCGAAAAGGACCTTATTGAAAAGAATAGATCATGGGTAACATGTTGTGATTCCTCGGCTTCTAGTTCTAGCGAATGTCATTACTTGAGTCTTCCTTGCCTAAGGTGCTTAGTCTCCATGACTAAAATGTTTATTGTTTGATTATCGAAGTGTTTCCCTGCTATATGTTGTCAAGTCACAAAACCTTAAATATTTAAGTGATGAGGTGTAGTGGTTGATTTTCAAGATTTGTCCCGATATTGAGTGCTTCTAAAATATTTCATCACTTATATTGTTATCATGCTAGCAAGAAAATAGATATCAGCTCATACTATGTCGAAGAATGTTTGTTCTGATTTCACTTATAGATGGAGGTTCATTGATTGTCCGATATGTTTAGACCTGTTGCATCTCTTGATATGAAAGTGAGGTTACCCGGGATTTCTAGAGAACACAGTGTCTTAGAGGAAGTTTATATCGATAACCTTAGTTTAACCAAATTTTACTTTAAGGGAAACTCATTGTAGGGAAGTTCACATATTGTTGAGGCCATGTTTAATGGAATGTTCTGCAGTCTCAATTACAAGACTTGGTTTATCCCTATGATGTTGCTTAGTGGGTATTCGCTTCGTACTAAATCTTGTAATTCAGTCTAGCTGATACTTTTGAAATGATATAATTTGGCTTCTAGTCCAAAGATAGTGGTTCGGATTGTCCCGTGATGGCTTAAGATTTTTGTTGAGTTTTGAATCATCTTACTACATACTTCTAGTCCTTGTGGGGAAATCTGAAATCCTTTCATTGTTTTCTTGTATCGAGGAATCCTCCTCATAGATGGTATAGGAAGCCTTTCCTAAAAAGGTCACTCGTCAAATTCTAACTTATCGGTTGAGTGAGGGATGAATGGCGTAGGCTTCTATAGAGTGTTAACAAAGGAAATGTTTATGAACAATTTATCTGATTACAAAGCCTTGCTTTTGAGTGAAGATTGTTTTAAGAGATTTGAAATGATGCTTGTTACTTTCATGACTTAATTCTTCCTGAATTATACATAGGTGATCAGGCCATGTATAATCGAGGACAAATGATGTGATTCTTGGTTTTGTTGGAATGGTATTATGTTCCTCCGAAGTTTTAGATGATATTCAACGTTTTGTTTTGTGAGACAATGGTTCAATAATTTTTCAGAGTAACATGAAAATCGTTTCGCATGATGGTATTAAATAATTGATAAAATGACTGAAAGCCAATTGATAGGGTGGTAACGAAACAACTTGTTTTAAAACTTTATGAAACAATGTTTCTAAGATGGTGTAGAATAGCTTGAAATAAAATTAAGTGAAATAATGTTATGAAGTAGTAGCAAAGTAACTTGAAATATAATTTGTTGAATGATGTAGGATACATGGGAGAACCTCATAAAATGGTAATAGTCTCTTAATTGGTCAAGAATAAAGTTGGCCTAACCCCTAGTAAGATAGTGATGTATTGTCGCGAAATGATTGTAAATTGGGCAATTGGAATAGGAATGAAATGAACAAAGGTTGTGATTATCGTGGAGTTAATAAGGGATAAGATTACATAAGATTGAAAGGTACCTATTATCTGTTCCTGTTGATGGTCAAATCGTGTTTCAAGTGTAGGAGTAGTAGGCGATCTAGCAGCAATAGCCCTAGAAATCTCACAGTCCTCAAACCTATGAGATGGTGTAGTGTCTATAGTCTTAGTGATAAATGATAATGGTGTGTCAAATCATGCACGCTTCCCAAGCTGCAAGTCAGGTGTATGAGTAGTGTCAATGAGACGTGATGGCACGGATGGTACTCTAGATGACAATGATGATGAAAATGATGACCATGATGATAATGAAAATCCTTGTGGTGAGTTAAGAAAATAGGTTCATTAGGACTAAACCTATAAGTTCTACCCAATGGTATAATCATCCCAACGGAATGATAAAAATTGTCCCGATCCTACGGTGAATCAATAGTGATCGCGATGGTGTAGGTGCAACTTCGTCCTCCTAAAAGGGTTCAGTCTCATCATCGATGATATGGTGTTGAGTCAGCTGATGTTAAAATTGTGATAGGGAATGACAGGGCATTCTCCATGTCAAAGTGATGGGATGGGTATTTGAAGGCATCTATGTGACAATTGATTTGAAATGAAAGTTAATAACTCGTAAAATGTGCGTATGAAACCGCATGTATAGTGACTATGCACTTATGATGAAATGATGAGATGCTATGATGATGTAGTTATAGTCTAGGGTCAATGCTGCAACCTAGTTCTCTATAACCGAAGCTCTGATGCCAATCTGTCACACCCCAAATTACATTTTTCGGAATGGAATTCACTGGGGATTGACTGTCACAGCATCACAATCACAGTTATATTGAACGACCTAAAGTGCCGTTTGGAAAATACATTGTTTGATTTAATAAAACAATCAGAGTTTACAAGTATAGGTCCCAAATGAAAATCAACATGTGCGGAAAAATAAGTTTGGTACAAGTCAAACGATGTTTTTAAAGTGTATAAATCCCATGTGAGACGCGTCGTCATCGCGACTCTATGATATGTCCACATGCAAGCCATGAAGTGATTGCCTTAGTTACCTGAAAATACATTGCTAAAAGTGTCAACACAAAGGTTGAGTGAGTTCATAGAGTTTATGTATATGTTTAATACGACTACCACAAGTATAAGTTATGTATGACAATGATGTCACAAAAATGATACAATTGCTTAAGCACATGACACCGAAGCTTGAGTGATGTTCGCCCCAACAGAGTGTTTTGCCAAACAACTCAAATAATGATAATGAAATGAAATGCATCCGTCCGGTTGGAATCCACCAACCCGGATGGAGGTGTCACCCTCGATAGATATAACTCACCCTCGCTTCTATGAAATTAACGGTTCATGATTATGAAATGGGGAAATTTCACTGGCAATGAGGTAACTTAAGCAATGTAATGAATTTGATATACTTGGTAGCGTAATAAAAATGATGTGCAATGTATTCTCCCCCGTAGGTTTGAAATAAAGTAAAAACTTGAATAAATTGGGGCTATGAAAACTCACCTGTTGCAATGATAATGATGATGTAATGGCAATACTGAAATGAGGCGAAACCTCTGACCGTGACCTATTATGAATGATATGTTCTAATGTAAATCATGAAACAATGTCGTGCATGCAAATCCACATGTAATTTATACCACTTGTACGCTTTTGAAAATAGAATTTATCGTCGAAATATATGTTTATGACATCTCGTCATGATATAAAATACTTTACAAGTATTTACGTTGAAATGATATCTTACGATAGTCATTTAATGATTTATTATGAAATTATAACTTTTCGTCGTAAAATAATGTCGTTGAAATTTCATGAAAGTGACAAAACGGCCTTGAAAAGCTAGTCGTAAAATGGTGCACGTCGAGTGTTAGGAAACGAACTCAACGGTTTTGGGAAGCTTGTATCATTATCTCAAAGTGTTAGTATTTAAGTTTACATCCTAGAGGTCTCGATCATAAAGAAAAATAGAGGTTAAGTATGGTACTTGTGTCCAAAATATAGTTTAAGGGTGGTTTTTGGCAAAGTTTAAGTGACCGTATTTTATTCATTACAACTCCGCTTGACAAGCGGTCGGACATTTTGAAAAATATGCTTGGCGAACTTACTTTTACTAGAAGACATCATGTTACAAAAAGTACTACGTCAATGTTAAAAACGACCCCCAACATGGTCCCTTGTGGCCGTAATATTTGTCTAATAGAAATATATTAGTTTTTCTTATATAAAAAAGTTACGGCAACTTTGTTAAATCGCGTGTAATTTAATCGTTACAAGTCCGTTTTCTACGTTTTATATGTCCTCGAAATCGTAATAATATATACTAATATATTTTTGATAAGTCGACACATTTTATAGCGCTTAAGACTCATTTTGACTCGTAAAAAGTCGAGATTACATGCTGAATTTTCTGAAACAAATATTTTTCGTTGTCAAACTTGAAAAATTCATAACTTCTTCGTTATAGCTCCGTTTTAACCCGTTCAAGCGGCCACGTTTTCGTTTTAAAGTATATTTTCTAAATATCTAGCCCAAAATATTTTGCTTACTGCCGAAAATTCCAGAATTTCAAAATATGATCAGACCTCTAAATAAAGTTGTCGAAATGAGTTTTTCTCGCGCAAAACCTATTCTAACCAATTCAAACCAACGCCGAATCTATTATAATCCTACCATACACCTTCTTAGGGTGTCATGGGTTCCTAGACATCATCAAAAATGATATATCACAAGAGATTATTATTTGGATAATTAAAACCTATTATATGTACTAAAAACCCATTAAAGTGGTATGGATCATGGAATTCATGCATGTTTTCTTGCAAAAATGATGAAATAACATAAAAATGAATATGAAAGAGTTATGACAATCATGAATTACTTACTTGAATGATTAAAGAGTTTTTGAGAAAAGTATGCTTAATGATTCTTGAGGTTTTTATTTCAAAACCTTAACAAGATCACTAAATGAGCTTGATAATCACTTGAACCTCAAAAATTTATGGTTTCTTGCTTGATCTTGATCTTGGCCGAAATTTTGGGATGAAGAAGGAGAGAAAATAATTTACTTTCACCTTGAGATTTTTGTAAGTATGTGTAGTAGAATAATATAAAAACTTGTAAGTATCATGTAAGTAGATATTTTGTACTAAGAAAAATGTGTGTCATCATGTGTGTCGACATGCCCCAAAAAATAAAATGGGTAATGCATTTGTATGATATAATGTATTTTAATTAAGCAAACATAATAATATGTAAGTGTAGTTGATAACTTGTGTACCTATTTAAGTATTTAGGGTAGCGTTAGCTAAAAATAAATTTTAACGGAACAAAATAAAATATATCAAAGCCATAAAAATTATAAAAATACATTCCTTACAAAAGAGGTGAAATAATAATTATCGTATAGTATTTAAGAAAACCGTCGTAATTATATAAATATAACAATTTATATACCATATAAATTTAAAACACCGGGTAAACTAATAATATTATTTTTATAATCTTAATATGAGTATAAAAATATATTAGGATAATTTTTGGAAGTGTCGGATCAAATGTTCAAAATAATGATTACGCGATAACGTTTATTTATTAGGAAATAAACGTTTAATGAAATATGCAAAACCATGCATGAACTAATATGATGATAATGATGCTAATGATATGTAGACTAAACCTAGTCTATATGAAATGTCCTTGATGAAATGTTCATGAATTCGCAGCTAAACCATTAAGGTTACGCGAATTTGATACTCGTAAACGTAGTTTACGATAAATGATGAAATAGTGAAAATTTTAAAGTTTGTAAAATGACCTGAAATTACGAGTTGTCACAGCTTGGTCACACATAAAGCTAATTCATCATTCTTAGATTTAATCGGATCACCCAGGTTGATGAGAGATTCTCTCCAAGCTCAAAAAACAAGAGGTAACAAGCTTTGCGTTGTTGTTCATAGGAGAGGAGGATCCTAACTATAATACTTTGTATTATTTTCTATGTTTTAATCTCTAATTAACTCAATTACAACATTTGGTTTATATAGAGGGGGAAATAGTGGTTATACATGGGTCCATAGTAAATCGTTCATTTGCTATAAATACACACGTGCCGAGTAGGATAGTCTGAAGTGTAATTTATGCATTCCTGATTAGACAACTTATAGTTCCAATGCTTTTCTCATATATCAATAAGCACTTGAACTTATCTTCCTATGAAAGTTTCCCTCTTATGCATTCAGAGTTTGAGGTTGTAAAATTGAATCAATCAGATTCATAGAGACATTTGTCGATCCCGGTAACCACGGTGTTGTTTTAGCTCCTTAAAAATCACTCTCGACACCGCATCGGTTTTGAAATGTTTTCTTGATTGTTTTACGTCCACTGAAGCTATATAGGTGGTTGAGCTTTATAAAACACATTTATTTCTTTATTAGTGAGTAATTACTTTCTAAATGAGGGAGTCATGTTCTCTAATACCTTATCAGGAAGTATCTCACTTCTGATAACTATCAGGTTCACATTGATAGTTATGAAGTGACATTCTCTCTAATCGTTATCAGATACTTTATGCTCACTGACATTTAGAAGGTGTATTAGGCTATTTTTTGTTTAATTACTTGTGAGAGACAATTAGGTCGATTTTTCAGACCCAACAATCTTCCCCTATTTAAATATACAAATAGACTAAGTTTTAGTATTAAGAAAGCATAATGGCCTCTTTTTACATACTAAATTACAATAACAAATAAAATAAAAATAATTAAGTTTGATCTTTTGTTGTTGAAGTTCTTTGAAATTTGTTCAGTCTTGATGTTTAGGGATTTTTAGAGGTTTACGTACTTTTCCATCTTTAGTTTAAGGGATTTGTATTTTAATCCCTGATGTAAATTTTACCTCACTTCTTGTTGATACATACTTCCTGATGTACATTTCATATCACTCCGTGATGTACATTTCCTCCTTCCTCCCATTATGCATGTACTCCTTGAAGTATATTTTGTGACTGCTTTTGATGTAGCTAACTCTCCTTCCTCCCATTGTTGGTGACTTTAGTAGCCACTTTTTGTATCACTATATATCCCTTTTCCCATTTTCAAGGGTCTATTTTTTTAGAGGGTTTGGTGAGGTTTATATTAGGTTTCGAGTACAAGTTTTTTATGGAGGGTATATCCGTGTGGGGTTTTGTGGAGGGTTTCGTTTGTATGTTTTGGATTTATGAATTTGTCACATGAAAGGTTTTTATCAAAGTGTTTCTCCCCCTCAAAACTTGCAACATCAGTAGCAATTTTTTATGTTTTTGAAGTAAACCCTCTTTGATTTAATATTGACATAGTTCATGCGTTTAAAATTAACACACAACAAACTTATTGGAATCATTTTTACACAAGTTTTTCAACTTGAGTCCGCACAATGGTTTCAAATTTTTTGACATTCTTCAAATGTTATTAGCAGTCAATAGAACGGATATGGATTAAGAAAAACCCACCGGCTCCGATACCACTTGTTGAATCCGCTACAGTACACGCGTTCATTCAAACCACGAAGGATATGAACAACAGTTTTAGCAAGTGAGGAAAAACTAAAGAACGTCAACATTGTTAAGGTTAGGTTTGCTTCAGAACTGATGAGTGGTTCGGAGTCAAAATATTTCCTTTCCAAAGAGCAAGTTTTACATCCCATTAGGCTGTGTACCTAATCGTTGCAGTGTAGTATGGGTAAGCTTAGGGGGTTGATCGTTCTCTTGGGGAATAGAGATGCTAGTAGAGATGTATGACGAAAAGGTAAGGGTGAGGGCGATTGTTTTTAGTCTTTTATAATTTTTTATGAAAGCAAGTAAAATCTCCAGGTTTGAAGAGTGGAGGTTTTGGTAATCTACCAATTAAACTACAAAACAAATTAAATTAAAACTAGTTAAACAAAATAAAAGTAAAAGCTATAGATTGTAGGAGTATGTTCTTATGATAACTAAAAGCGTGTTTTCTTAGATTTTCTTATTCCCTGGTTATCTTTTATTGGTCGGCTGAATTGTCACATCCTTGTCTAGTTGATGCGTTGTATTCCATGTTTTAGTCATAGGGTGGTGCCTAATTCCCCAATTCTATGAATTGTAAGTCTGCTCTAGAACGTCCAGGATCGCCAAGTACCGAGGTGTCTCCCCCGAATATTCTATTATCCTTAACCTACAACTAACGCAATAAACATAACGGGAGCCTATAGTTCACTCCTAGGCTTTATGCCATTTAGGGCTTTCAAGCTCGCAACAATGAAAGAAGAAGCCAGTTTTCCTTTAATCTAGCGTCTACCAATTAGAACAAGAGACAACCTAATAATAATCAATAACTAGGTTTCATTGGATCTAAGCAAACACTAATTAATTTTGTTACGCATGATAGATAAGCAAAAACACAAACAAACAATCAAACATATATGAAACATGGTGATAAATTAGATAAACAAACTTATCTTGAAGTGTAAAAGAGGGTTTGGAACCCTAAAATACTGTCCAAGTCGGACCTAAAATGAACTAGGGTTTGCACTCCAAAATAATACACACATAATGCAGAAAATTCGAGGTCTATATATAGAATTTACAGTAGCAAAAAGTTCTGGCCGCCACCCTCCTCTCACTCTCCGGTCATAAAAAAAAACCCCAAACTCGTCCTCTCTACCCCTCTTACGATCCTTATTCGTTCGATTGGTATGCAATACGTTTGTTTACGCTGTGTTTATCATTAAGAGTGGTGGCGGCTGTAGTGTGTTCTTATATATACCTATACCGTCGAAATCTCCATGTACATGGTCGATTATTTATCCCTAATTCCTTCTTATCACGGTATACGATCAGTTTCTTTGGTTGTATTTTTGATTAATTAGGGTTCCGTCGTACTTTAGTGTATCTATATTGTCGATCTGGTTTAGATCATTTTGTATCTATTGGTACGAGGTGGTTGTGGTCTGGATTGACATGCGTGTTCGACTAGAAAACTCTTTTCAAGGGTTTGGTTTTTGTTTCGTCGATCCAGCTTTTGGCTGCGCTTATTGATGAATGAAACCCTAATTTTTTAGGGTTTCGTTATTAGAACTGTATTGTAATCCTACAAGTCGATGCTACTATCGTGTGGGTATATGCTGCGGGAACTTGTTTCGTGGGTTTGGAGAGATGTATGTCGATCTTTGATTGAGTTTGTCATCAGGGTTCATGCCATATCTTCCTGCTCTATTGTTTGGCTGCGACGGCTGGACGAAACCCTAACTTCTAGGGTCTTTCGTTTTGGTTGCTTGTTCGAATATGGCATGTTGCTTAATATATTAGGATGTGGGGGATTAGAAATCGGTGGTATAATGGAAGTCGCAACTCTGATCGATTGTGATTATTGTTTCGTTTATGGTGCTGGTCAACTCGTTCGATTACTATGATCAATAGTACTACCTTGGTTTTGGGTGGTATTCGGTTCCTTTTTATGGAGTTGTTCAGCTTGATCGTGGTTCCAGTTGGTGGGATCACGTTTTTGTTGTGGGTACGCCAATTAAAGATGATTTCGATGTGTTCTTATCGTTGTAACTCAACATTGTTGTTGCGTTTGGAAGTTAGGGTTGGTATTAACCCTATGCACATGTTTCTAATCCATACTTTGTTGGTTTACACTCATATCCAGTGTTTCGGGTGATGAAACTCTTCATTTTCTTTAGCATCTTTTGTGATGCTATGGTAATTATGCGAGTGGATGTTGGTGTTTCTATCCTACGTTAGGTTATGATTATTATTGAAGATGGAGCTGCATACTATGAACGTGGTTGTTGATGCCTAGGTATATTACATTTTTTTTTAATGTAATTGGTGACTCTAGCAGTGAGCTATGTGTGTGTTCTGCAATTTGCAGATGTAATCGCCTATGTAAAGGGCTGTGGATATGGGATTCACCCATGTCACTTGTACTTCAATGTTTTTTTTGGTGTAATGAATTTTACCGGGGTGAATTAACCCTTTTGCCCAAAAAGGATTTACAACTGCAACGGCGTCGTCATTAAGGTTTCGTCTTTGCCAAGTCATAACTAGGACGACATCAGGTAGAAAGTAGTGACGCCGTTTGGGTTGCACGGGACGTCATCTTGGGAAAACCTTGGTCGTCTGGTGTATAATGAAAGAGTGACAGCCTGATGAAATTAGGCATGACGCCGTCACTTGTTAGGACCAAAATATGTTCTAAGATGTCGCTTGGGAATGTTTGGAACACCATGTAAGCGACGGAGTCGCCCTTTAGGTTGGGACGCCGTCCGGCTTTTGAATTTGCCTTGTTTTCTTGACTTTTTTGTTTTCTTCATGTTTTCGCTCCTTTTCGTCCAAATATGCTTCATTCCAGCATTTTGCATCCAAAAGACCTAAAATGTGAAAAGGGACGATTTTAAGCAGTAACAAATATAAAATGTAACGATTTAGGGCTTAAATGACCATTTAAAAATGTATGTTTTAAATCCTTTTCAAATATCCCTACACTTGGAATTTGCTTGTCCTTAAGCAAATGTGCTTTTAATAATCAATTTATGAGTTAAGGGTCATTTAGCATTTTTTAAAACAATCTACAACAAGTACAAGTGCTACAATAATCAAAACAAGCACATAAATTATACATTAGCACCTCACAATTGATGTTTGGATTTTCTCATCTCTCGGGTGTATATGAAATATAGTATGTAAGGAAACTAAAGATAAACACTCTCTACCTGTCATAACACATAGATTAACATAGACTTAAGAATAGATCAAACCTCCATCGCTTTGGCATAAGCACCTAGGAATAACTATCAAAGAGGTCTTTACAAAGGGTTATAATATTAGGCTTTGGGTTGGAAATAAAAGGGTTTTATTGGATATGGGGAAGTTTAGTGGTGGCAAGTCAAATTATATGCATGTAAAATGCGGCACTGCTAAGCCAAGACTCAACTCACTAACACTAAATAACAACTTGAAATCAAAATCAAAACATAAACATAAAACATAAAAAGATAGATATAGGATGGTAGTCCGTATGTTTTTTTTTTTTTTTTCAATTTTTTATTATTTTTTTTTATACAATCTTACCCTACCATCCTCTAAGATAACATCAATATAAAGGGATTTATAAAAGCATCCCTACACTTGAGTTTTTATTTCACTAACAATGTTGACCCGAATTGAAAAGATCAAAACAATTGGAGTACTTAATTACGTAGACAAAGGGAATTTGAATTTAACGTTCCTTCCCGTTACTCCATAAAATACTACTTAACCCATGAGTCCCAATCGTCCCAAAACTATTTACAAAAGATATGACTCGACTTACCAACCATGCAAATAACTAGATAATTGAACTAAGGGTTTAAACAGTAGTTACAATAATGCAATAAAGATGAGTGCATATAAGGTGGGCTAAAGCGATTTGGGTGTAACATTTGGGGGTGTATTGTAAACAATGCTCTTCATAGATATTCCAAAAACTGGAACATCACGAGATTCGCAAAAAGATAGGCTCTGAGGGGTTAACTAGGGGTATCGTGTACTAAAGATGAGTACATCGCAAGGGTGTGGGGAAAATTACTCAACCGATTAGGTTGGCATAATTAAATTACAGGTTTAAAACAAGGGTTACCTAATGCCTCTTATCACTTAGTTAATCCTAACTACACGAATGTAGTCTCACTAGCGACCTTGGAATGCATCACAAAACAAGTTCTAGAATCTATTATACTACCGGTACACTCACTAAGCATTAAAGAGGAATGCTTTTATTCCTAAAGATCTAGGGGCGAACCTTACATTTTTGGGGTGAAATTTGAGTGGTATACGGTTTTGGTGCTAGTCATATAACTCCTATCATGAGACGCTTTATTAAGAATAAAGTTTTACACGTAAGTACCATAAATTTTTTTTTTAATTTGATGCTAAAATTACCCTAAAAAATATTCCTCATAGTTTATTACACAATTTACTAAGCACAAGGCAAAAATCAAGTGAGTGAATAGTTTCTAAGTTCCCATTTTATTCTTTCTCCATACACTTAAACTGAACATTGTCCTCAATGTTCCCCGAAAGTAACAAAGTAATGATAGAGAAAGGTAAAATAAAAGAGAGAAACTAATACTCCCCTAATTTGCTCGGTAGGATATGTGTAGAATCGCGGTTAAATCCTCCTCCATAATAAGTGTAGCTTCCATCATGCACTTCATCTTCTTATCCAATATAACCTGTACACTTATAAGAAAACGGAGACGAAACCTCACGTAAAATCGGTGGTAAAAACTATATAAAAACTAAACTAGAAAGCAAGTAACATATAATGCTTGTGAAATAGATGTTTGCAGATTTTTGGAAAATTAAGAATTCTGGAAATTTCTAAAAACTACAAATTAGAAAGAAAACAAAAATCTGGAAACTATTTTTACATGGCTTAAAACCGTCAGGTGTTAATTCCGACGCCGTCAGGCTGTCCTGACAGAATGAGTCAGACGCGTTTTCCGGAAAAATTCTGGAAAAATTACTTCTTTAAAGACCTGGAAAAATAACTGCAAAACATACATTGTGACTCGATATAAGTATTTGACGATAACAAACACACATATATACACAATTTCAAATATTGTTAATCTCATGTTCATATTATTTCGAAAAACACATGTGATCTTTCCTACACTTATCTTTTTGTGAAATACCTTTGTATGCAATTAAGTCGAAGTTAAAAACAAAATAAAGCATTTTCACAATATAATATAAACATGAGAATTAACCAATCATGAAAAAGATATATATAAAACACATAAACAAAAATGATCTAACATATTGAGGTTATATCACGTGCATGATTAATTTATTATGGGTTAGGATCTACGTTGCATGCGGTCTATACCCTAATGTTAAGTTAGGGTTTCTCTTGCTTTACTACTATACGGTGGAGGTTTATTTACTGGTTTGCGATTTGTTTTTTGTGGTGTTTGTGGGATTTTTGAGATATGGAGAAAGGATTGTTCTTCGAAGAACGCTGCAAAAGCAGCAACCAATTTGGCCGATTAAATTGGATTGAACATGGAATCGAATCCGTATGCTAGGCTTGATATTAATGCATTGGATGCTCGGTTAAAACGTTTAAAGGGTGAACACAATGTCAATGCTGCTGCTCCTGTGTTACGACAAGCTACTAGGGTTGTTCAAAACCCTAACACACATGATGGGAATCTGTTTGGTGAGATTGTGCTTGAATCTGTTTGGAATACAAATAATCTGGAAAAAACTAGTCATCTTGATCCATTGAAGAACCCTAGTTTGTGACTTGATAATGAAAAGGCTGGTACTTCTATGGGTGTATTGGATTCGGGTACTAAAGTGAATCCAATATGCGCTGCTGGTCAGGAAACTATTGTGACTTCAAATTTGGTATTTCCTAGTGTTGGTTCGACTTATAATGATCCAAAGGCTGATGGTACTTACGTCACAGACAACATGAATGTACAAACAGCCCCGAACGAGGCTCTTAAAATCTCGTTTAGTGGGTCTCAAGCCTCTTCATCAATTCTGAATTTGGGTACTATGAATTCAGGCCTTGGTGGAGTTAATATTACGAATTGTAATGATTCGGTGGTTCTGGAGGCTTATAAGTCGTTTGAAGACGTAAGGCATGGCGTTGCCCCTAAGAATGTGGTGAATGCGTCCAGTTCTGGTCCTAATGTGAACCGTAATAATAATGTGCCTAATGAAGTAAGGTCATTTGCTAATGTGTTAACCCCGGAACGTGTCACTAGGAAAGTTAACTTTCAACCGTTGGTGAATGAGAATCGTATTGATAATCATGATACGGTTCTTCCAAAGGCTGCTATAGAGGGTGTGTTCAACCGTTATGATAATACTCTTGTTGGCTTCTTTGTTGGCAAGAATAATGCCTTTCCATTGGTCCAAAACTACGTCACTAACATGTGGGGTAAGTTTGGGTTAAAGAAACTTATGAAGAATAATGATGGTGTTTTCCTCTTTAAGTTTGATTCTAAAGAGGTGTTGAGAATGTTCTTCAATGATGCCCTTGGATTATTCGTAATTCTCCTATCATCCTCACCAAATGGACTCCTGACATGTTATTGTCCAAAAGTGAGGTTACCAAAGTACCCGTGTGGATTAAATTGCATAATGTGCCATTACTTGCATATTCGGAAGACGGATTGAGCCTAGTTACTACACAGGTGGGTAAGCCGATTATGTTAGATGCTTTTAAAAGTTCAATGTGTGTTGATTCATGGGGTTGCATTAGTTTTGCACGTGCTCTTGTGGAATTATCCTCCGATTCTGAACTAAAACACGTGGTTACTATGGTGATCCATAAAAAAGACGATAGTGGTTTTACTACAGCAAGTATCAAGGTTGAATATGAATGGAAACCTCCTCATTGTATGGCGTGTAAAGTTTTTGGGCATGATAATGCATGTTGTCCAAAGAGTGTTAAGGAGCATAATGATGTAGCTCCTACCACGTCTTTGGAAGAGCTAGATGAAGGGTTTAAGGTGGTTCAGAATCGAAAAGCCAAACCTGGTAATGGAGGAGGATTTGTTAACCGAGGTGTGGGAAGTAGTGGCCATAACCCTGTGAAGGGAGAGGTTGAAGGGAACCAGGGATTAGATTCGTCATAGTGGGCACTTATTAGATTCGTCAATCTAATAAGTCCACTATCCACGTGGATTGACGCTATTAATGTTAGGTCATCCGTAACACACGCACAACACATAATTAGTATTAAATACTCATAAATGGCACATCTCGATAAGCGTGCCCTCGAAAAATTTAATAACTTATTAATTACAAAACATTTCTATTTTTTGGCGTTAGTTCCCTTTTTAAAATGTCGAATAACAAGGCGAGTCTTGTTATCGAATGTTTACTTGTTTACATATATATATATATATACATACATACATATATATATATATATATATATATATATATATATATATATATATTTTGTCAAGTTTCAAGATGAGTTTCGAGTCATTATCCATTTCGAGCTCACAAGTCCGAGTCATGACTCTCGGCTCTTACACGTCATATTGTCCAATAAATACTAAAGACCATGTTACGGCGTTGTCGGGGTCAATCGAGACTAAAAAGTCACGACAACACACAACTCCAATCAATCCTCCAAACAATCTCATATCAATTTCGCCATCCAAACAAACTACCGAATGGCTCTTTCAATTTCCCAAACACAACCAATTAACGAATATCAAATCTAATGCTTGTTAATAACTTACTAATTACCCAAGTCACCACAATTAATTTGTTATCCAATCAAAGCTATTAATTAAAATGTCATCCAATTCCAAATAACCGATACGTACCAATAATTCACCGTTAACCAAATAAGTATACGTTAGTGCACCTTATTTTCTGAAAACAGTTACTGGTTCCGTATATTATTATAACACTAGCGGACATGAACCCATTATTAATAATCAAAACCAACTACCGCTTGTTTGACAATAATTAGGAACCAAACAACGGTTTACGAAAGTCTTGACCTGAAATTGTGACACGAGACTATGCACCCTTCGACATCATCAAAACCATTATATTCCATCAATTAGTTACTGACCAAGAACACATAAAAATGATAAAAACGCAAAAACACATGAACATGACACAACACACGATACCAACACACCATTTTACCTGTTTTATTAGTTGTAAACGCGTTTTAGACTCATGTTCATCAAAACCCAACCATAGAACTCACGTTCACGAGACAAAAGGTCTCGTTCGTGACTCCTCGACTTAGTTATACTAGCACCATGTCTTCTACATCCCAAATCATTCTCACGGCTACTACTAGCGTGCAAGCTCTAAACCTAGTGGTGAGGTGACGTAAGGAAATTGCGCAACCCTGATACTTTGAGAGTATCCATATTATTGATTAATAATATTGAAACATTGGTTGTTACATTATGGGTTCATTTGTTTACTTTAATCTTCTAAGTATACCCAAGTATATTTCGCATACTTGTGTGTATTCATACAAAGTTTTCTCTTTGTTGTTTTGAAACTATCCAAGGCAACTAATTAATACAAGATAAGTGTTATAGATCCAAGGTTTGGGACTTCACACTCTGTGAAAGGTATAGTGCATGCGTAATCATGAGGACATGCTTTATGTGCGTGTATAAGCATGAGGACATGCTTATAGGGCGTGCATAAGCATATGGAAATGCTTATGGGGTATGTGTAAGCATGAGGACATGCTTACTGTGTGTGTATAAGCATGTAGAATGCTTATAGTGAACTACTAAGATAGGCGGACTTAAATCGTCTACAAGCGGGGCACACATTCAACAAGTGTCCCATCAAACAATTCATCAAATAATCTATAAACATCTCATCAATTAATTCTTCTAATCTGTTCTCAATCATCTACATCCTTAAGAAGTCATACGCGAGGCGTCAGCTTGGCAGGCAGGCACGTGGCGGTCGTAGGGTTAAATTTTCGAAAAGGTGGTTATAGTCTAGGTTTTGAAAATATACCCAGTTCTCTATAACCTGGCTCTGATACCAATATGTAACACCCCGGAAATATGGTCCGGTGAAAGCATACGAACCTTTGGGTGCTACTATCATGGTATCACAACATAAGGTACAAAGAATGGTTTTTATTCCATCCATTTAGATTAAGATTCATTATTTGAAAACATAAAGTTTACATTAATGAAAGTAGTGCGGAAATAGGCCCAAAAGATGTTTAAAGCGGTCCCAATTATTCATCAGAGTCGCCTATGACCATGCCCCTTGCCAAGCATCTTCCAACAGTGAGCTATCGCCTTAAACCTGAGAACACAAGCTAAAAAGGTCAGCTTACGCTGGTGAGTTCATAGAGTTTAGTTACAAAAGTAATAGTGGACCTGATAGAGTTTAATTGCTACATGCGACTAAGACAGATAAATAATAAACATTCCAACCATCAATCAATCAATCCATAATCAATTCAATCAATAATAAATCCAATCAATAATCAATCCAATCAATAATCCACAATACGTTTGAGATCTCTATGCAGGGCCCCGGGCAACTCTAGCCAGCACAGTTGTAGCAAGGCCTAGAACACAAGCTACCCTAGTCTAGGTCGGTATTCTTAGTGATAAGGTTTTAAAATGTACCTTTTTGAGGGGTCGTTTAAGCCATTATTTGATCACTTTTGTATCCGTTATTACTTAATATCGTTCCTTTTCACTTTTTAGGTCTCTTGAAGGCAAATTGCTGTAATGGCACTTCTTTGGACGAAAAGGCGCGGATATACGAAGAAAATGGCCAAAGTCAAGACACTCAAGCTGCTAAAATACAAGGTGACGGCGTCACTGCTTAACTGCGACGCCGTCGGAGCATTTTGTGACGACACAGAAGCCATATTTCTTATTTTCAAGTGACGGTGTCGGGCTTTAAAAGAGTAGGCCGTCGCAACTCAGACGGCCTAGATTTGATCCAGACGGCGTCATAAGCTGAAGAGGACGGTGTCACAAGCACAAGGTGACGCCGTCGCAAGACTAACGTGGCCAAGACGAAACCCTAATGACGGCGACCTGACGGCGTTACAATTCATAAGGTGACGCCGTCGCATATGTAATCTTATATATAGAATCTGAATTTTTCAGTATTTGTGTGTAGTCTTTTGGAGTAAAAACCTAAACCAAACCAAGGTTGTCTTGTACAGTATTTTAAGGTTCCAAACCCTATCTTACATCAAGATAAGTGTTTTACTTCATTAATTCAATTATGTCTTCAATTATTTGTGTGTATGCTTGCATGTTCTCCATGTCCGGCTAATTTACTTGTGTGTTTGCTTAGGGAATATGAAACTTAATTATTGAATATTGATTGGTTGTCTCTTATCTTAATTGTTTAATGATCTAGTAATGCGATAGGTCATTCGTTGTGTAATTAATGCTTGATTAATCTTTGTGGACCATTAGACTATAGCACTTAGAGTAGTTGTAGGCTAAACCACACAAAGAGTGCCTGAGAGTTAGAGTTTATAATCCCTAGAGGGCTTTGTAGACGAGACCCTTTGGTAAGTTCAAAGAGTTAGGGATAAACGCATACCCTACGACTTTAGACACACAACGCGATTAAGAATAAGGACGTGACAATTCAACCATCAATAGGAGATAATTAAGGAGTAATAAAACCTAAGTAAATACATCTTTAAACTATCATACGAGCACACAATAATTAGACTTAGACTACATACACCTAGATTAGATAATTAGATAAGTAGAGTAATCGGTAGAAATACCAACCCCCAAATCCAAACCCCGAGATTCGTACCTTTCCATTTCCTAAAAAACATAAAAAAGATAAAAAAAATAATCTTCCTCAACCCCAACCTTAGCGTAGTAACTTCTCACTAGCATTCCTATTCCCCTAGAGAATGATATCAATACCCGTGGCTTACCCTAATACTACACTACAACGATTAGGTTCACTGCCTAGGATGTTATAAAACTTGCTCGAAGAAAAGGAAGTTCCTTTGTCCTCGAACGACGCGTGTAGCGTTATCAAGTTTTTGGCGCCGCTGCCGGGGAATAGAATAGCTAGTTAGTAGTCCACCTCGTTTAGGTTTCTTTGCTTGATTCCTATCAAGTAATTTTTTTCTCATTTTTTAGCTTCCTCGTAGTCTATCCCCCTTCTTCGTGACCTTTGTTCGTAATTCCATTACTTTGCATCATGGAAGGTGATAAACCACCAAATAACAATTCCCCATCAAACAAATACCCGCCACTCGATCCAACTTTTGCCAACCAACTCCGAGCTTGCATTGTTAGTGAAATTGGAGAACTTAAGAAACTGAATAGGATAATTGAAAGTGCACTTGAAAAAGCCCTTGAGGAATCCACTGGCACCTTAGATAGTGATTCAACCTCAAGTGATTCGGAAGATGAAATTGTGGAAGGAGATTATAAGGTTTTGGAAATTATGGATGGAAGTAAGGAGGAGGATGAACTTAAGGAGTATTTCGATTCATACCCTAATGGGAAGGAAATTGCTTATCACTATAATGTAGTTAACTTTCCACGGCCACCCTTCGACCCATGCATAAAAAGTGGTAACCCTAAAAATATCAAGATACCGTGCATGATTGGATACTTATATAGGGATCACACTTACATTGCTTATAAGACACCTATGAACATAATGTCTAGGCTTTACTACAATTGGATCATGAATGAAAAGTTAGGACCTATGAGGGATCCCTTTTACCCTAGGAAGGTGAGTAACTATGTCGGGAGGGTTAAAGGATTACATATCTTCGTAGGAAACTTCACATATAGGTGCGATTTCATGATCCTAGAAAATATTAAGGGCATTATCGATGGAGTTCTAGGAGATGTGATACTTGGGAGACCATTTATTGAAGAGTCTATGATGGTTTATGATCAAGAGGAAGGAATAGTCAAATTCTCAAATGGGACCGAATGTGTTAAGTATATAATGCCCTACAAAAATAAGAAGTTTGAGGGTATTGATGATCTTGATGTAGACAACATTCCGGCCTTTGAAGTTGATTGGGAAGACAAGATTCGCTATACCGCTTGTCTAGAGTTGGGCCCTGAATACATTCGTGATGAAAATAGAGTTGAGATAATAGAATGGGCCTCTAAGAGAAGGAAAACATAGGAGCACGACTACGAGTCTAGCTACAAGACTCATAAATAAAGAAAAGCGCTTCGTTGGAGGCAACCCATGCTTAATTGTTTGCTTGTTAGTGTCATATATCTTTTATTGATTGTTTAATCTCATGTTTAAATTTGTAAAAATGCTTTATTTTGTTTTTAACCTCGTCTTAATTGCATATAAAGGTATTTTACATAAAGGATAAGTGTAGGGAGGATTACACACGTTTTCAAAAGAAACGTAAACATGAGAATAGCGATTCATTAAAAGATATATTTGTGTGTTTGTTCGAGTCAAATGCTTGTATCGAGTCATAATGGATGTTTTGCAGAAATTTTTCCAAATTCTAAAGAAGTAAATTTTCCAGAATTTTTTCCAGAAAATCGCAGACCAGTTTTTGTCAGGATAACCTGATGGCGTCAGGATCGCAACCTGACGGCGTCAGGAAGGAGTAAAAATAACAGATTACTTTTTTCTCGTTTTCTGAGCCACTTATAAAATTTTTGGAATTTTCCAGGTCTTAATTTTCCAGAAATTCTGTAAACATCCATTCCACAAGCATTATATCCTAGTTTAGTCGAGTCTTATATATATTATTACCGCCGATTTTATGCGAAGGTTTCGTTTGTTTTCTTTAAGTGTGCAGGTTTAATTTATCAAGAAAAAGTTACATAAGATTGGAAGGAGCTTTTCACGCATACATTCTTCTTGGAAAGGATTTAACCACTACTTCACACAGGGATCCTACCAAGCTAATCAGGGGAGTATTAGTTTCTTTCGTTTTTAATTACCTTCTATTATCATAACTTTGAAACTTTCGGGGAACATTGGGGACAATGTTCAGTTTAAGTGTAGGGAGGGAAAATAAAACGGGAACTTTGAAACTATGCTTATCCTTTACTATTTGCTTTGTCCAATTGTATTTGTGTAATAAACCATGAGAAAATGTCGGTTAGGGTAATTTTGGCACCAAATTTAAATTTTTTTATGACATATAGGAGTGGGCCATTAGTCTTAACAAAAGCGTCTCACGGATAGGAAGTTGCATGACTAGCACAAAAACCCTTTACCACCTAAATTCCACTCAAAATGTGAGGATCGCCCTTAGATTAGTAGGAATTAAAGCATTCATCTTTAATGCTTAGAGTGTGAACCGGTAGTATATTAGATTCTAGAACTTGTTTTGTGATGCATTCCGAGATCGCTAGTAAGACTACACTTGTGTAGTTAGGAATAACTAAATGATAAGAGGCATTAGGATAACCCTTGTTTGATACCTGTAATATAATTACTTCTTCCACCTCGGTTGAGTAATTCCCCCACACCTATGCGTTGTACTCATTTCTAGTACACGATACCCCTAGTTAACCCCTCAGAGCCTATCCGTTTCGCGGTTCTCGTGATGTTTCGGTTTTTTCGGAATATCAATGAAGAGCATTGTTTACACCCCACCCCCAAATATACACCTAAATCGCCTTAGCCTACCTTGTATGCACTCACTTTTAGTGCATTATTGTTATCACCCCAAACCCTTACTTCAATTATCTAGTTGCTTGCATGAGTTGCTAAGTCGAGTCATATCCTTTGTACATAGTTTTGGGACTATTGGGACTCATGGGAAAAAGTTAAAGTTTATGAAATGACTGGAAGGGAACGTTAAATTCCCTTATTTGCGTAATAACGTACCTCAAGTGTTTTTGATCTTTTCAATTCGGGTCAAATTAGTGTTAGAGTAATAAAAACTCAAGTGTAGGGATGTGCTTTTAAATCCCTATCATTTTGATGTTACCGTAGAGGATGGTAGAGTAAAAGTGTATGAAAAAAAAATCGAAATAAAGAGAAATAAAAAAAGAGAGTCAAAAAAAAAAAAAAAAAAAAAAAAAAACGGGCTACCATCCTACATCTATCCTTTAAATTTATGTTTGTTTGTTTCAGTTGTCTAGAGTTTAGAGTGTCGAGTCTTGGCTTAGCAACGCCATTCTGCGTATGCTTGTAACAATAAGATTTTTGACTTGCCACCACTAAATAGCCTATCCCACCAAACCCTTTGTTTCCCTACCGTAAGCCTAACATTACAATCCTTTAAAGACCTCTTTGATAGTCTTTCCTAGGTGCTTACGCCAAAGCGATGGAGGTTTGATCTATTCTCAAGCCTATGGTAATCTATATACTAGGACCGGTTAATGAGTGTTTATCTTCCATTTCCAACTTGTTATATTTCATATACACCCGAGAGAGATGTGAGTATCCAAACACCCCATGTGAGGTGCTAGTATGTAAATTACGTACTTGTTATGACTTTTGCGGGGCTTATATGTGTTGTGGACTGTTTTAAATTAATGCTTCATGCCCCTAACTTATAAATTAATTGGCTAAAAGCACATTTGCTTGAGGACAAACAAATACCAAGTGTAGGGATATTTGATAAGGTTTTAAAATGTACCTTTTTGAGGGGTCGTTTAAGCCCTTATTTGATCACTTTTGTATCCGTTATTACCTAATATCGTTCCTTTTCACTTTTTAGGTCTCTCGAAGGCAAATTGCTGTAATGGCACTTATTTGGACGAAAAGGCGCGGGTATACGAAGAAAATGGCCAAAGTCAAGAATCGAGACACTCAAGCTGCTAAAATACAAGGTGACGGCGTCACTGCTTAACTGCGACGCCGTCGGAGCATTTTGTGACGACACAGAAGCTATATTTCTTATTTTCAAGTGACAGTGTCAGGCTTTAAAAGAGTAGGCCGTCGCAACTCAGACGGCCTAGATTTGATCCAGACGGCGTCATAAGTTGAAGAGGACGGCGTCACAAGCACAAGGTGACGCCGTCGCAAGACTAACGTGGCCAAGACGAAACCTTAATGACGGCGACCTGACGACGTCACAATTCATAAGGTGACGCCGTCGCATATGTAATCTTATATATAGAATCCGAATTTTTCAGTATTTGTGTGTAGTCTTTTGGAGTAAAAACCTAAACCGAACCAAGGCTGTCTTGTACAGTATTTTAGGGTTCCAAACCCTATCTTACATCAAGATAAGTGTTTTACTTCATTAATTCAATTATGTTTTCAATTATTTGTGTGTATGCTTGCATGTTCTCCATGTCCGGCTAATTTACTTGTGTGTTTGCTTAGGGAATATGAAACTTAATTATTGAATATTGATTGGTTGTCTCTTATCTTAATTGTTTAATGATCTAGTAATGCGATAGGTCATTCGTTGTGTAATTAATGCTTGATTAATCTTTGTGGACCATTAGACTATAGCACTTAGAGTAGTTGTAGGCTAAACCACACAAAGAGTGCCTTAGAGTTAGAGTTTATAATCCCTATAGGGCTTTGTAGACGAGACCCTTTGGTAAGTTCAAAGAGTTAGGGATAAACGCATACCCTACGACTTTAGACACACAACGCGATTAAGAATAAGGACGTGACAATTCAACCATCAATAGGAGATAATTAAGGAGTAATAAAACCTAAGTAAACACATCTTTAAACTATCATACGAGCACACAAAAATTAGACTTAGACTACATACACCTAGATTAAATAATTAGATAAGTAGAGTAATCGGTAGAAATACCAACCCCCAAATCCAAACCCCGAGATTCGTACCTTTCCATTTCCTAAAAAACATAAAAAAGATAAAAAAAATAATCTTCCTCAACCCCAACCTTAGCGTAGTAACTTCTCACTAGCATTCCTATTCCCCTAGAGAACGATATCAATACCCGTGGCTTACCCTAATACTACACTACAAGGATTATGTTCACTGCCTAGGGTGTTATAAAACTTGCTTGAAGAAAAGAAAGTTCCTTTGACCCCGAACGACGCGTGTAGCGTTATCACTTAGCTAGGCATCGTGTTATAGCATAGATATGCCACCCTAGTTTAAGTTGACAAGGTCACATGTCTAACATTTTCCAAACAACACATTAGCAATTCAAAAGAGTAGAGGCAGGTCGAAGAAATAGTTTGTATTCACATAAACACATAAGATCACAATCCAAAATCAAATATTCCAAACAACAGTCATTCTCACATAATATACACATATCCAATACGGTTGATTTAAAGCAACATGTATTCTCCCCCAAAATAGTTATAAAAACCTTTAAAAAGAGGGGCTATGAAACTCACCTTAGCCACTGCAATGCACTATTCACTATTGACACGACTAGCATTTAAAGCTAATCTCTACGGCATCCAGAGGAAAGTAAGACGAGTACGATAGAATAGAAGCGATGCAACCTAATGCATATACGATATTCTTATAATTACGGCTCAAACGATAAAGAAGTCGATACAAAGTAATGTGTCGTAGTTTTCATAGATCATTCGTTTTATTACTTTCAAAAGTCCATTATCAATATCACAAAACTTTAGTTTTGACATTTCGTGTGGTGGTAAGAAACATAGACGCGACGTACAAGTCAAGTGAAAGAGGGGAAGACGTTGACACAGTCGAGACATACTAAGTAGAACGCACACCAAAAAGGAAAAGACATCGAAAAAGTCAAGAAACACTGACAATACTCAAGCTAGTCAAAGACTAGGAAACAAAGACAACTATTTATGCAATATAAATAGGTTAATCTATAAGTCTCGGTAATTTACCCAATAATCCCCAAACGTACATGTTTATTGTAATAGATAAGTTTCCATTTATCGTTTGATTATTAAAGATTTCACATTCGTTACTCGTAATTATACAAGTTTATAATAAAGTACTTCATATAAAGCATACTATTGTAGTATTTTATAAACGACACGTTCGTTTATTCAACATTCCCAAACCATTATGACTTTAATGAGTTAAAATAACATTTCCCAACAAGTTTATAAAAGCTAACATGTATCTATAAAACACGAGTTACTATCATATTTAATAAAGGTTTATAATTAAATAAACCATATCCGTCAATAATATATAGATATATATTTCAGTATCAGTTAAACGGTCATTTCCGAATCTAATATATAGTAATCGTTTAGGCCAAAACGTTTAATATGGTATAACTCATAACCAATGTAACTTGTGTATCAACGTTATCCTAATTTATAAAACGTAGTTGAAACTTATAAGTTATAACGTATACGAATTATTCGTTATCGATTGTTAGTTACATAATTAGTTCTAAATGTTTATCACACCGTTTTGTACATATTTATTTGTTTTTTTTTGGGTAAAGGGGAGTAATCCTGCACCCTGGTAAAATATTATTAACCAAACGTTTTTAGTACAAAGGGCGAGGGTGAGTCCCTCGCCTCAGTCCCTTAGGACACTTACAGACACTCATATAAACGTGTAAACCATGCTTATAACAAACATTGAACACAAACTACAACGACTATATATATAAAAAAAAATTTGGGTAAAAGGGTTAATTCACCCCGGTAAAATGCATTACTCCAAAAAACGTTGAGGTACAAAGGATGAGGGTGATTTCCCTCATCTCAGTTCCTTAGGACACTTACAGGCTCGAATATAAGAATGACACACCATTCTTATAACTTACAATAAAATGAACCTACCAATAATGACAAAGTACATAAAAATTATACAATACTACTCAAGAAAAGTACTTGAGCCTTCTATATCACTATTGTAGTCCACTTAAACTTCCATGAAGAATCCACGCAAGGCCATCAAAGCATTCTTCAACATAACATTTGTTTGTAGTAGCAAAAACCACAAACAAAACCTTCATGATCTTGCAACATATCTTGGTTAATCAAAACCCAAACGAATCAAAACCATCAGACCTGAACCAAACAGCATGATAATCAAATCAACAGTAAAGAAGAAGTCACAACCAACCACGAAACCTAGAGTTTTTGAATAAGAACCCTAGAAACTTAACATCCATAGCGATCAGCATCATCAGTGCAACGAATCACGTAAAACATCCAATCCCATGCACCATATAACACAGATGTAATGATCATAGGGCTTAGAGAACCCTAACTTCCAATCCCATCGTATACCAGACCAATCATACCAAATAGATCACAATACCTTCTGGCCTGCACGTAATACGAATCAAGAACGAACAATAGGGTGATTCACACCCTAACTTCCATTAACAAACTGCTTATATGTGCTTAAAGTGATAGCAGTTCTTAACAAACAAAACCCTAAAACAAGGGTTTCATAGCATCATCAACCAAACTGCCCATATGCGCAAATTGAACATCCCCTCTCTCCAAACCCACTCAACCCACAATAGACTTACCGCACCAAAGACCAGATGCACTTGCATAATCCAAAACCCTAGTACGGGTTACTTGCAATCAGAAAAGTACACGAAACCCTAATCGAGTAAAGTGTTGAGTTAAGCATAAACAAGAACACACATGCGCTCAGAAAAAACGAAACCCTAAAATTGGGAATCGAATGGAATTAAAAAGATGCGCTGCAGAAAAATAAATTCGACCTTAAATATGTAAGAGTCGATGAAACAAACCGACTATAATAATTAAGAGATAATAAGGATCGAATAAAGAAAAAACAGCAACGATTTTAACTCTAACAAACCCTAAGATCGTTTCACCAGATTCGATCTAAATCTTAAAAAACTAGCAATGATTGAGTATTCCAATGATAAACGCAATGTTTAATCACTAGGACTAATCAAATCGGTACAAGAATTAAAGGATTTAGGGCAGACTTGATGAGAAACGATTAGAGTTTGTTAGGGAAAAACTCGCCACCCAAGGAGAGAACTTTTAGGGTTTGTGTTTAGTCCTTAGTTATAATATATATATATAAATTAAATGCTATTCAAGTAGAAATCCTTGAATCTTCAAATCGTCATAGTAGTTCAAACTTCCGGCTTTAACCAATTACATCTTCTATTAGTATTATGCAAAAAGCATAATCTAATAACCTAATAAGAGTGACTTCCATAGCAAATCGAATTTGAAGCATAAACATGGTCTAACCGACCCAACCTTCCAGCATATCCGAACTTGAACCAATCTTCCAACAAATACGAATGAAACACATGAAGACAACTACCAAGGATCAATTCATATGCAACAACAATGATAGAACATGACATAACACCATGAGCAACAACAATGATAGACCATGAATAAGCATCAAAGGGACAAACCCTCGCCAAACCTGTTGTATACCAATGATAATCAAATCAAACAACTACCAAGTCCACACCATCAGTTGCACACCATACGCGTGTGCTCACAACAAGCACTATGACAAGATTTGAGTACCACAAAGCTGCCCAAATGCAACCAGAATATGAATGCAAATCCGAAGGTATCAAAATCTGCCGTAGACAAAGCATAAGGCTGAATAAACCCTAACTTCCAATCCCATCGTATACCAGACCAAAAACCACGAAAAATCACATAACCAATAGGCATGTTGGTAATACGAACCAGGATCAAATTATAGGGTGAGATCGCACCCTAAGCCTCCTCGACAACCGTCACTTACCCTCCTCTCTCTAACCCACTTCCACGACTTATCATCACAACCCAGAAAAATAGCCACGATCAAAGAGATCGACATTCCTTAAACGAATGGACAAACGTCCAACTTATATCAAATTAATAGACGAAACCCTAAAAAACTAGGGTTTCGTTACCTTCAAAGCATAATCCAAAAAATGCCTTATGCAAAGAATAATATGCATGATCAGATGTGCAACAAGGCGGAACCAGAATCGATCAAGTAAAAACCAAAAAAAGGTTTTATATGCATTCAGCGCAACAAACCCTACAAACCCAACGATCAAACCCATAAAATACGAAACCCTAAGTAAAGGGAATCGTTCTTCAAAGAAACCCTAACAATCGAGGTTAGGGATAGATTTTGACCGCCATTCAATATAAATAACGAAAACAATAAACCGACAAAACGATTTAGAGTTAATTGAATAATTCGGCAGAAACCCTAACATAAACGATAATGATTAAAAGACTTAGGGTTTCGGCCAGGAAACAGGAGAAATCCATTTAGGTTAACAGAAAACGAAGTATCCAACCACCCTTAAAGAATAACTAACCCTAGATCGTATTGCATACCCTTAGGAGGATAGAGAGGACGATTAGGAGTAGTTTTTGGCCGGAAAAGGATGAAGGGTGGCGGCCGGATTTCTCCCAAGGGGAGAGAGACTATTTGTTGTTAACTCAAGTTCCATATTGTTTTACCTCGATAGTTCTATCCTGGTATCGTCGTATAATTAGTTCATTAACTAATTAAGTTGTCAAATATATATATATATGTATGTATGTATATATATATATATATATATATATATATATATATATATATAGTTTAACCATGGTCTATTACTAGTTTTACCCGTTGACATATACTATTTACTGTATCTTGATAATCTCGCCACATAATTTCATTAGTCCATTAGTATCCATTTCGATATTCTATATTGATAACCGTTTACGACTCACAATTTATCAAGTCTAATTCAAGTAATACCCGTAACCCATTTTACTCATATTATATAACCGAGTTATACACCAAGGTAAAAAAATTATCAAGAGACCATTCGGGTCAAACCCGACCCATGACTGGTTGACCCGCCCCGGTTACATATCCAAAACAGTCCACAAACACAAAACTATCAAAAAAAACTCCATTTTACATCCATTGACAACTGAGATCGACACCGGATCTCGACCGAACCTTAGACAGGTTACTAACGTGATTCAACAACACTTTAACCAAAATCATCGCCATCCTTACTAAACCTTCTTACCGCACGATTTTGTTACACACACATTTCATTCTACCCGAAGATAAACAAACACGTTTTTAACCAATTATAAATCTGAACACTACGTAATCGAGACTTAACACACGGACATGAAACAAATCCGAGACACAAGCAAACAAACATCTTCCAATTTCTTTCACCACATGAAGATTTTATTAGAAACGTTTTCACAACTAGTTTTTAACTCGTTTCATCAACCGTTTACTAAAACGCGTTTTTCATCTTTTATACACGAAACTACAACACAAATATTAATGTATATATAATCGGTTACAAATAAAAACATAAATGATAACATGAAACGATTGGGTTTACCGAGAGAGAAACGAGAGAACGAGAGGCGAAGAGGCTGTGATGGCGTTCTTCACGAGTACAACTCGTAACCATCCATGCTTGACTATTTTTAAAATCGTTAACATCAAAACCCTAAAATCCGAATCTAATAAATTAGATTTAGAGCACGTGTGTAGGATTTAAGGTGCGTACGTTGCATAAATGGGGTCACAAGGACCCAATCTAATGTTTAGAAGTGGCGGTGTAACATTTGGTGGTCGCCGAAATTTTGGCTGGAAAAAGTGACGGCGCCGAAACCCTATGAGAGGGTAGCCGGATTTTAGAGAGAGGTAGGAGGGATTTTTGTGTGCATGTTTTTGTAGTGAGAGAAAGAAATCAGTAAAATGAGAGAAAGGGTGAGGGGGTGGGAATATACTCCCACGAGGGACTTTACATGAGAGAAATGGAACAATTAGACGGACTATTGTTGTTAGTTTTGTTATTAGTTTGTAAAATTTAATTCCGGACTCGTTTGGACTAGCAAACGATAGATTTGTGACTCGGGAATTATGCCAATGTTCTCAGAATATTATTTTCGATAAAATGACTATAAATACGACTCGTATCTCAAATTTGAAAGAACGATCACTCTAATTGCCGTTTCTCCGATTACGACGCATCGAGGAATTTATGAGTTGTCACAGCTTGTCCTCAAGCAAAATGTACTTTTGGCCAATCAATTTATAAGTTAGGAGGCATTAAGCATTGGTTTAAGATAGTCTACAACAAGTAAAAGTGCCACAATAGTCATAACAAGAATGAAAATTATACACTAGCACCTCACAATTGGTGTTTGAATTCTCTCATCTCACGGGTTTATATGAAATATAATATGAATGGAAATGGAAGATAAACACTCATTACCTGGCATAGTACATAGATTACTATAAGCTTGAGAATAGATCAAACCTCCACCGCTTTGGCATAAGCACCTAGGAATAACTATCTAAGAGGTCTTTACAAGGGTTGTAACGTTAGGTTTTGTTGGACAGGGGATATTTAGTGGTGGCAAATCAAAAATCTTTTGTTACAAGCATGTAAAGCATGGCGTTGCTAGGCCAAGACTCGACTCACTAACACTGTAACACCCCCAAATCTCGGTACAGCGAAAGACTTAATCAAGTTTTTGTGGCGTTACATTGGATTGGTATCTCACACAAGTATAGCAAACAAGATAGTCATATTATCATTCAAAACCAATCCCAAATTTAATTATCCATAACAATAATCCCAAAATGTAAATAAAAGGCCCAAACATGATTTATAAAAATAGGTCCCCATTAATTATTAAAGTTTGATTATGATCCTTGAACCATGCCTCCTTGCCAAGCTTCCACAGAACACGCACTCCAAACATTACTTAAATACCTGAGAAAAACATGCTAAATGGTCAGCTAACGCTGGCGAGTTCATAGGTTTAATTTCAAGTTTAAAATAGTGGACTTGTAGGAGTTTATTTGCTATGCGAGACCTAAGATAGATACACATCAATCACATACCAACATCACAATCACAATATCATCAATATCATATCCGACGTCATAGTGGGCCCCTAGCGACTCTAGCCAGCACAACCGTAGCAAAGTCTAGAACGATTGCTAACCCTGGACTAGGTCGAGGTAGAAGTCTACACTTAGCTAGGCAACATGTTATAGCAATTGGATTGCTACCCTAGGCTAAGGCAACAACTACCACATCTATCTAAACAGTCAAGCACATAAGCAAATCAAAATAGTTTATAAGGTCCAAAAATAGTAGCATGATTCTCACCCCAATATAGTTAAAAACATAGATAAAAGTGGGGCTATGAAACTCACCTCAAGCAAGCAATGCACATATAAACACTAGCAGAAGATAACAGCTAATCACGGCTCAGCAACTATCGACTCGGCACAACCTATTAATGTAAACCAATTTTAATATATATTTCCCAAAATCAACGTTATCTACCCCAATGTATTCCTTTTCTTTATCTCCAAAAATGTCTTGTTTCACCGTTTAGTCCTAGTGTTTGGTATCATCGTGTGTGCGTATCGACTCAATATGATATCATGAATGCACTCAAACAAACACAATGTGACTCAATGCAACACAATGAGATGTCTAAGCGATAAGCTCCATAGTTGAATAAGTTTCGGAATAAATAGTAAACCTTGTCGAATTCGTCAACTCGATAAATTCAATCATTTATCGTTCGCTTATAAACCCATAAACCGGTCGCATCCTAACGAGTCATAAGGATAATTCACCCATTAATAACGTTATCCTACGTACCTAGCGGGCTCTTATTAGATTCGTCAACCTAATAAGTCCACTACCCACGTGGATCGACGCTATTAATGTTAGGTCATCCGTAACCCATGCACACAACGTAAACAAATTAAATACTTGAAACTAGTAGTAAATGCTCATAAATGGCACATTTCGATAAACGTGCACTCGAAACATTAAATACTTATTTATTAGAAAACCTTTCCATTTTTAGTCGTTAATTCCCATTTAAAATAGTAAATAACAAGACAAGTCTTGTGATGCAGGTTTTACTGACCAGGTCTTAATATTTATAATGTCTCGTTATACCTATGGTCTACCCTAGTGCACTAACGGGCAGTGTACCCAATCGTGTGTAGTGTAGTAAACTATAAAGCCGAGGTCATCCCAAGAGCTATGTGTGTTGGATTATTACTAAGTCTAGGTGTCACAGATTAATAATGGTTTCGATAGGGATTTAATTAATTAAACTACTAAAACAGAATAAAGCAAATAAAAGCAGATAAATGGTAAAGGGAAATCAATAGAGGAAAGTGGTGCTAACCTAGTTAATCCTCCTAGCTAGTTATGTCTATGTCTACTTACTCCCAAATACTTCAGGTGGGGTCAAAGTCGAGAGGACAACATTTGGTCAATTCGCCCTAACCTATCAGCAAAGATGCCACTACAGGAGAAGTCATGTGTCCCCTCATAAGTCCTGCTCTTCCTGGTCCCCCAAGCCAAGTCATTAAGTATCGCTACATGCTAGATTTATAATAGTGAATGCCCGGCCGTTAGGAACTTAGACACGCACCCCCTAATTCTTAAGTTCATCCAAATGATAGGTTATCAGTTTGTCAAATCGCACAAGTAGAAAGGGTCGTCAGTTGGTCATATCTTACCCTTCGCGTCTCAGTCCGCTCACCTAGGGTCAGTTGGTCATATCTCGCAGGAAATTGGCCTCTATCGCCATTCAAAACTACCGAACCAAGGGTGGCTACCAATAAACTATGCATGCATACACTTAGAAATAATTGTATGGAAGTAAAGTAAACGCAAACAAAACAATTAAGGAATCATAACTAGGCCAGCACCAAAAGGAGCTTAGCAGCTCATATTTATCATGCAAACCAATTCAATATTCAAAGGTACGAAATACATGAATTAAAAGTAAAAGAAATATAAAATGCTAATGCTTATCGTAGGGGAGTGATTTCTCCCTTGGAGACAGCTCCGTATGCTCCTATAGACCTGCCTTGAGCTTTTTCCCATGTTCTTTGAGTGTTGTGTGTGGAATGGAATGATTAGAAATGCTGGAATTCGTGGGGTATTTATAGGCCAGATCTGGGTTACGGCGTAACCAATATAGGAGTTACGCCGTAACCTACTATTTCTTTGTATAATGCACTAGATCTGCTGGTTACGGCGTAACCTAATGAGTGGTTACGCCGTAGTCTTCAATAAGCTCGGTTACGTCATAGTTGATGCAACAGTTACGGCGTAAGTATCAGCGGCGTCGAACCTCATTTGAACTAATATAGTTACGTCGTAACCTTTGGGAAGAGTTACGCCGTAACCTTCTGATAAGTTGGTTTTCTGAGTCACGCAATAGTTACGACGTAATGTGAGAGACGCAATAGTTACGCCGTAACTTCTTCAAAGTAGCATACTGTGATAAATCTTTAGGTATTTCTCCAATTCCGCGTCTCTTTAGCTCCAATGCTCATAATTTACCTGAAAGTGGAAAACAATGGAAAACAAGCGTAAATCCATAGAAATGATATAAATTACAAGCATTATCGGGGGAAATTGACACTTAATATTCAGGACTATTTGATGTTATCAAATATCCCCCCACTTGAACTCTACTTGCCCTCAAGTAGACCTTATTAGAAAGATTCTTAAAAAGATATCTCCCATAACCTGAAAAATATAAGTTTATAAATCCCTTATGCTAGAATAAAACAAAGCCGAACACCTCATGAAAGGGGAACAAAACACTTAAATCTCTCAACTATTCTAAGTGTCAATTTCGGGGTGATCACTCAATCGCACAGTCATAGCATGTATTCTATCATAAGCTTGGCGGTTACACAAATCTCCACCACTAGAGTTAAAGGCTAAACAATTCTCGAAGGCAATATGGGTAGACACGACAAAGGTTAAGGGGTAACTCATCATTACTAACATGTCACGGCGAAGTGGACAAAATCAATGATACATGACCATTTCATGGCCAAGACACCAAAGATTGCTCGCTGCATCACCTAGACACGCTTCATGACTAAAGGGTAGGATAAGACATGGGATATATAAATGGTGTAAAATGAAAAACAAACAGGTAGTCTAAATCTATAACCAAGTCATCACCACTTACCGTCCGCCCAAAGTTCAAGCTTTGAAGTCAAGAAACCGGATCATGAAATGCAAGGTAGATGTGTCATTAGAGGACGTCGTGATGGGCACACTACCTTTTCTCCAACTATTGGCATAACTACCAACTCCAATCTTCAAATGTGACCGAGGTGGCCTCCTCGATACTAAATCAATAAAGCTCATACTACAGTGCTTATAACATCGTACTTTACAATATCATAACAACTATTTTTTTTAAGTTATTTTTTTTCAACATAACAATAACATAACATAATATCCCCCCACTTGAGATGAACAATGGGAATTCGGGGGGTCTTCAATGATCTTCAGAAATGTTGTCGATGAAAGCGTAATTTCTGAATTTTTCCACTCGAACCTTGAACTTAGGCAAATGATGACTTCCCAATCACAAATATATCGGGTTAACAAAATGAAAGGAATGGCTCAAAAGGGTATATCTATGGGTATCTTGCACTAAAGGTGAGTGCAACAAAAGGGTTTCACATGGGGGTCGAAAAGTCGAGGTGACTAATCGATAGACACACAATGGTAGGCTGTTTGGGTGATAATCCTATAATATTGCCTTCTAAAACTGAAAAGTCCAAATACATCGAGCTAACTCAACATACCTCGTCTATGGTCTTGAAATGATGCAAAGGCCAAGTTCTAAAGTTTACAAGCTACCGACACACTCATAATTTGGTGGATTTGGGGTAAAATATTGGAAACGGATAAGGCTAATCTCACCATATAATATCAAGGGTTGTATGTGCTCGGCTAAGGTCTAATCTAGTTAGGTTAAGAAAAACATGTCAAAATTTTAAAAATGGCAAATTTTTTCAAAATAAACTAGAAAAATGAGGGCGAAATAAAGTTCAAGAGATAATTCTACTCCCGTCCCCCACTTGAATTGTACAAAGTCCCTTTTGTACTAAGCATTAAATAAAAGTGAAGAGAAAAGTAGAATTAGAGCGAGAACTTCCCTGAAATATGCTCCATAAAGAAGGAAGGCCCATGAAAAAGAGACGTGCCTTCGTATAAGCATCATGAACAAACTTCAATCCCTGAAATCACACTACCGAAAAGCATAATTCTAAAAAAGGAAAAAAGAAAAATGAAAAATGAAAAAAAAACCTAACTCACTTTCGTAGGAATCACGGTTGCATTTAGCATATGCAACAAGCCTTTTAAACCACTTGGTGTCCCAAGTGGACGAGTGAAGTCTCGTGAGGGTTTCCAGGGAACACACCCACAAAGTTCATTTAAAATACTAATACAAAGGTAATCGTGTTTTAAAATGAAAGAATTAAACCAGAGGAAGGTTACGTCGTAACTCTTTTGAGGGAGTTACCCCGTAACTAGCAAAACCTGACATAAGCTGCAAAGCGAGTGGTTACGGCGTAACTACTGAGATGGTATTACGCCGTAATTGGTAATGCGTCAAGAACTTTGCTGCTAAAAGGTTGGTTACGCGTAATCACCAAGATGAGTTACGTCGTAACTCTATCCATATCAGCAAACTGCAGCAGCAATTACTTTCTTGTTTCCTGCAAAAATAGTTAGAAAACACAAAACCCTACAGAAATGGAAATAAAACAAAAGAAAGGGATAATTCGGGTTGTCTCCCGAAAGAGCACTTTTCTTTATTTACGAGTCTTTAAGTTAGACTCAGAGCCGCGGGGCTACCAGTGCTTGTTGGTCATTTCAGAGCCGCGTGGAACCTCATTTGACCTAATATAGTTACGTCGTAACCTTTGGGAAGAGTTACGCCGTAACCCTCTGATAAGTTGGTTTTCTGAGTCACGCAATAGTTACGGCGTAATGTGAGAGACGAGTTACGCCGTAACTTCTTCAAAGTAGCATACTGTGATAAATCTTTAGATATTTCTCCAATTCTGCGTCTCTTTAGCTCCAGTGTTCGTAATTTACCTGAAAGTGGAAAACAATGGAAAACAAACGTAAATCTATATAAATGATATAAACTATAAGCATTATCCGGGGAAACTGACACTTAATATTCAGCACTATTTGATGTTATCATCTTGTTATCGATAGTTTTGGTATAAAAGTCTTATTATTTATGTATCACCATTTATTATTCATGTTTATATATATATTTATTACGTCAAATTTAATATAAGTCTCATATCATTATTCGTTTCGAGTCCACAAGCACGAGTCATGACTTCTCAACTTTTAATCAATCAATAGTCCAAAATGTACTAAAGTCCATGTTACGGCGTTGTCGGGGTCAACAATGACTAAAAAGTCAAAGTAACACCGACGTTGCTCAAAGTTGGCAATTTATAATATAAGTCCAAGTAAAAAATGATAATAGCGCAACTCAATCTCAAATCAACCCAAATCAATCTCGCCAACCAATCAATCTACCAAATATACCCGAAACCAATGTTATGACCCTAATGGTCATGACACAGTCAAGGTTAAGACCACGTGAACCAAACAAGCTCTAGAAGCTTTTCGGCTCCACGCGTCTCATCCAAACACCAACAACAACAACCAATAAGATACCACAACAACCTGACCCAGACCCTTGGTCCATATAGGTCACGTACGCCACACCCATAACCCATACGTGGGTTTGGTGGCTCGTACGCCTCAACCTACACAACCAAACACTCCCAAATTGCTTCTACTACAACCAAACACAATCAATCAACCTCCAATCATCATCCAAACATCAAACCCAACAACTAATCTAAACTCATCATATGAAACTATGCCTAAAATGCAAAAACCCAACAATATGATACACCACATGATACCAAATAACTAGCTACATGTTTTATTAAGTGTAAATTAGTTTTAATCCCATGTTTCACCCAAAACCGAACAAGGTGGAGCCATGGTCGAGCCTTAAATGACCCATTCGTGGCATTTCATAGCTCAAAAGAGCTTGACCCATGTTCCATTTACCTTTTCTCAACCCGATCTACAAGATTTATTGAAAACCCTAGAATCACGAATCATTTTTGTAAGATTTGGAGGTGTTAATGTAGGCTTCTATAAGAGATATATATATGGATGGAAAGAGGAAAGAGAGATCTACAAAATGGTGGTGGAGGTGTAAGCTCACTCGCCGGAATTTGGCTGGAGGTGGCTGGACAAGGTGGCAGCGGTGGAGGGTGGTCTAGGGTTAGGGTTTTATTTTTGGGAGAGAGAAGATGTAGAGAAAGAAAGTGGTGGTTAGTGTGTGTTTTTAGAGAGAGAAGTGAAAGTATCAAATGAGGGTGGATGGGGCTTTATATACTTGGTCATAAGGACCAAAATAAAAATGATGGGGGAGAGGAGGGGCGCCGGCAAGGTAAAAGAAGGGGGACCGAAGCCGTAATTTTTCATAAAGTTTCCTGTTTACCCATTCCCGAGCTCATATATTGTCCTACGAGTGTCCCACGATGTTCCTTCGACTTCCTATTATGTTTATTTATGTTTTCCACGAGTTTTGACTATTTATTTGTAAAGTTTTGAGTTACGGTTCAAAAGTTACGTTATTTCTTGTTTTAGGCATTTATTGTGCCGAATCACATAGTGCTTATCAAAAAGAGTTAAAACTCACATGATATCTCATACGATAATATAATAAATCATAAGAACCAATAAACGATATCAAATCAAGTCATGGTCAATAAAAATAGTTATAAAGGCAAAAGCTCGGTTTTGTTTAACGTAATGCGGTTACCTAAAATAGACTCCCTAATTTGCCAGTTGTCACAGCCTCCTAGCCTCAGAAGAAACCCGTCTCGGGTTTCACTCCGAGTTGCTTGTTGTCATGAAGAGTTTAGGATACTTCTTACGGAATACTTCCTCACGTTCCCAAGTGAACTACGGTCCATGTCGGTTGTTCCAACGAACTTTGATAATTGGAATACGGCTATGCTTCAGCCGTTTAATCTCACGATCCATGATCTCTATCGGTTCCTCAACGAAATTCAACTTTTCATCAATACGGATATCTCTTAAAGGCACAACTAACATGAAAGACATTGTGTACACTGCTCAATTCCGATGGTAGCTCAAGACGGTAAGCTACTAGTCCGATTCTTTCTAGGATTGGAAAGGGACCAATGTATTGGGGATTGAGTTTTCCACGCTTTCCAAAACGAATCACTCCTTTCCCAGGAGAAACCTTTAACATAACACGATCTCCAACATGAAACTCTAAGGGTTCTTCTATCGGCATAACTCTTTTCTCTTTCTCGAGTGGTTTGCAAATGGTTACGAATATGAACTATCTTCTCAGTGGTTTCTAGGACAAGTTCGGGACCGGTAAGTTGGCTCTCGCCAACTTCAGCCCAAAAAACAGGAGAACGACATTTTCGGCCATACAGTGCCTCAAATGGAGTGGCCTTAATGCTAGAATGATAACTATTGTTGTAGGAGAATTCGGCCAAAGGGAGAAGTCTCTCCCAATCTTTGCCGAAATCGATGACACAAGCTCTAAGCATATCCTCTAAGGTCTGAATGGTTCTTTCGATTTGACCGTCGGTTTGAGGATGATAAGCAGTGCTCATATCCAGGTTTGTTCCTAACGCTGACCGTAAGGATCTCCGAAGGTGGGATGTAAAACGGCTATCTCGATCGGAAATGATAGATACTGGTAATCCATGACGCGATACTACTTCCTTGATATACAGGTGGCGAGCTTGTCAAGACTATCGACCTCGTTAATGGCCAAGAAGTGAAGCGGACTTAGTCAAACGATCTACGATTACCCATATAGCTTCATTGCCGTTAGCTGTTCTTGGTAATTTGGTGATGAAGTCCATGGTGATACGCTCCCATTTCCATTCTGGAAGTTCGAGTTGAACTAAGAGTCCTGAGGGTTTCTGGTGTTTGGCCTTTACCTTAGAACAAGTGAAGCACCAATTGACATCTTGAGCTATGCTGGCTTTCAAGTTAGGCCACCAGCAGAGTTTCTTCAAGTCCTGATACATCTTATCGACTCCGGGATATATAGAGTATTTTGACTTATGCGACTCGTTCATAATCAACTCATGGATTCCACCATGAAATGGTATCCAACTTCTGTCTCTGAAGCATAAGGTTCCGTCGAAATGCTTCAAGAAGCCCTTTTCACTTTCTACCATTCCATGCAAATTCTCATAAGGATGGTTCTTTTCCGTCAATGCTGCAGCTTGAGCGGCTACGATTTGAGATGGTAGAGGCGAACTAATGGTCATTCCTGGGGATCGAACGAGTAAAGGTGGAATGTTCTCCTTACGACTAAAGGCATCTGCCACTACATTGGCTTTTCCAGGATGATAACGAATCTCATAGTCATAATCACTGAGCAACTCTAACCAACGACGCTGCCTCATATTCAACTCCTTCTGATCTAAGATATGCTTAAAGCTCTTATGGTCGGTAAACACTACACACTTGGTTCCATACAGATAATGTCTCTAGACTCTAAGGGCAAACACTACAGCACCTAACTCCAGATCATGGTTGGTGTAATTTTTCTCATGCTTCTTAAGTTGTCGGGAGTCATAAGCTATCACCTTCTCCCGTTTCATCAAAACAGCACCTAAGCCTTTATGCGAAGCGTCGAAGTACACGACAAAATCTTCGTTTCCTTCAGGCAACGCTAGGATGGGCGCACTACACAACTTCTCCTTCAGAATTTGGAATGCTAGTTCTTCCTTTTCTCCCCATTCATACTTAACGTCCTTATGCGTCAGTTTGGTCACCGACTTAACTATTTTGGAGAATCCCTCAATGAACCTCCGGTAATAGCCTGCTAAACATAGAAACTAGCGGACTTCTGACGGGTTCAAGGGGCTGCCCATTCCTTAATGGCCTCAGTCTTGGCTGGGTCGACGTGAACTCCTCGACTATCTATCACGTGACCTAAGAATTGCATGGACGGAATCCAAAATTCACGCTTAGAGAATTTGGCATACAACTTCTTTTCTCTCAACAACTCTAAAATGAGCCTCAAATGCTCTTCGTGCTCCTCTCTACTCTTGGAGTATATCAAGATGTCATCTATGAATACTATCACAAACTTATCCAGGTATGGCTTACATACTCGATTCATGAGGTCCATGAAAACTGCTGGCGCGTTTGTCAAATCAAACGACATTACTTGGAATTCATAGTTCCCATAACGAGTCCTAAACGCCGTCTTAGGGATATCCTCTTCTTGAACTCTAAGCTGATGATAACCAGACCGTAAGTCGATCTTGTAAAAGACACTAGCTCCTTGGAGTTAGTCCAATAGGTCATCTATTCTAGGTAGCGGGTATCGATTCTTCATCGTCAACTTATTCAACTCCCTATAATCAATACACATCAGAAACGATCCATCCTTATTCTTCACAAACAAAACCGGTGCTCCCCACGGTGACGAACTTGGTCGAATGAATCCCTTCTCTGACAGCTCTGCCAACAGTTTGGACAGCTCCTCCAATTCTCTTGGAGCAAGTCGGGTGCAGCACCAGGTATCAACTCGATTTGGAATTCCACTTGTCGGACAGGTTGAATCCCTGGCAGATCGTCAGAAAACACATCTGGAAATTCTCTAACGATGGGTACATCATTAAGGTGTCTTTCACTCTTCTCCTCGCTTTTCTTTTCAGAAATTCGAGCCAAGAAAAGACAACCTCTTCTATCGATGTACTTCTGGGCCTTAATACAAGAGATGATGCTTAACCGGGAGGGACTTCCACAGTCGCTCCAATCTCCTTGTATGCTAAGAACTTTTCCGCCATATGGTACACGCACAATCGTCTCATCGCAAATGATGTGTGCACCGTTCTTCGACAACCAATCCATTCCGATGATGACGTCAAAGCTTCCTAAAGTAACTGGCAATAGGTCTATGCTAAACGGGTGGTCTAGGAAACTTAGGGTACAACCTCGGACTACGGTGTCTATCTTCTCCCTATTCCCATTAGCTAATTCCACATCGTAACTGAACCCTAGAGGTGTTTGGGAAATTCCTAGTAATGACATAAAGTTGGTGGATACGAAACTCATATAGGCACCAGTATCAAAAAGTACGGAAGCATAGCGATTATTGAGAAGGAACGTACCCGTAACTACGTTAGGGTCCTCACCAGCTTCCTTCCCAATAGTATGCACACGCGCTATTCTCATGTCTCTCTGCTGATTCCTAGAACCTTGATTCCCTTGAATCCCTACAACCTCTCGCTTCACAGGGTTTAAGCCATTACTTCCCACACCTCGGTTAACAAATCCTCCCCATTACCGGGGTTTCCCTTCATCCACGGCTCTCGGCACTCATTCTTGTAGTGCCCTTTCTTTCCACATTCAAAACAGGTGACAGTGGCCTTCCAGTCCGCTCCTTGTGCAGTTTGAGCCGCAGCAAGTGGACGGGACATACAGCCTTTGGCCATGTGTACTACCTTATAGAAATTCCTACACAATATTGAGCATGGTCCATGGTGGTGTCGGTTGCAACGACCACACAAGGGCTTGCTACCTTCATAACCCTTCTTCTCTCCATTTCCTATGGCGAACACCCTGGCTGTCTCTTGCCATTTATTGCCATTTCCTTTAACAACGTCATTCCTCTTCCTCTTATCACTCTTATCACTCTTACCCTTTTCTCCTCCTTCTAACACATAAGAGTCCATCAAACGTTGAGCCACAGTAATTGCCTCATGAAAGTAATTGCCTCATGAAAGTTAGCGATGACATTATTCCTAGTGGCTAAAGGCAATCCATCAGTATACCTCTCAATCTTAAGGGCTTCAGTGCGAACCATTTCAGGGCAAAGCAACGAAAACTCTTGGAAACGACGATTGTAAGTCGTCATGTCGGTACGCTTAACCTTATGGTTCCAGAACTCAATCTCCAGCTTCTTAACTTCATTCCTATGACATTAAGTCTTGATCAGGAGAGCCTTAAACTGGGTCCAAGTCATGCTATAAGCTACATCACTTACTACGGATCTGTGATAGTTGTTCCACCAGGTCAACGCTTTATCCTTCTAGGTAAATGTTGCATACTTAACCTTACAATCCTCTTCACAGTTGCTAACGGTAAATACAGACTCAGTTTTCTCCATCCACCTTGTTAGGTAAACCACTCCCTCGGTTCCTCCGAACTCAATGGGACCACAGAATCAGAACTCTTTGTAGGTACAACCTCGAGTCCGATTAAGCAGTGGGGTTCCACCAGAGGTGTTACAGAGATCAGACTCAGCTAGCATTACAGCTACACGCTGCGTCACAAGCTGGTCGATGTGGGCTGGGTTCAAAGGCAGAGGGTTTTGTGGAACAGGACCATTCTCAGCATGGTCGTTCACATTCGGGTTCTCTACAGCGGAGTTATCAGTATTCTGGCTCTCAACAGGTGGAGTTGTCAGGGTCGGACGACGACCTCGAGGGACAGGGGCAACCACAACAGGAGGAGCTGCTCGGTTGTTCCTAGGCGGGTTTTGTCTTGGTGCCATCAATCTGAAGGCAAGAATAACAGTTTCATAAGTCCACAATTCACGCTCTAAAAGACTAGGTTTGGTTCCAGGGATAATGCTATAACATGACAAAACAACTAAAGACAGAATTGTGGAAAACTAGAAGGGAGGGTTGAATAGTTTTGCCTATTTTAAGTTAGTTTCAAAAAACTTTAGATTCGATGTTATGTGAAATCGTATGGATGAAGATAAAGTATAGATCTAAGAGTAATGCAAGTAAAGAAAGTAAAGTAAGGGATAGAAATGACACAACCGATTTATAGTGGTTCGGCTACAAGGACACCTTCCTTGCCCTACTCCACTCCCCGAGTCACCTACTCGAGAGTTTAAGCACTATGTCAACAAACTCCTTCAACTTGGCGAAGAAGCCTTCACAACATTGCTTACACCTTTTTCCGGTACAAAGCAAAATACCGAGTCTGTAACACGGAGGACCAAACCAACACGACTATTACACAACAAATATGTGAAATATCAAGTACAAGATCTTTGCTACAGAAATCTTGTGGAAGAACAAATTAGTCAAGGACCTCTTGCTTGGATGACTTGTAAAAAGCTCATGATCTCGCCTTAGAGAAGGACCTATATGAGAATCAGAATAGAAGAAAGAAGAACAACTCTCTAGATCAAGTGATCTTTTTTTAGAAGAGTATAAGAATATATGAGAGAGTTAGTAAGAAGAGTGCTGAAAAGAAATGAAGAAATGACTCTCTATTACAGGAAAAAACTTGCCACTATTGCACGAATCCCACAGATCCCTCCCTTAAGGGATCTGTCTAGTGTAACTTCAGGGATCCGTGGGACGCTCCTCTTTGCCCATGGGTTTTTTGGTTATGGGTCATGGGTCATGGGTTATGGGTTGGTCCATGAGTATTTCATTAGATACATTGTATCTAATAGATGCAATACATCTAGTCAAATTGATATGGGTCAATAACATGGGTTATGGATATGCTCCATGGGTTGTAGTTTTCACCCATCCTAATAAACTATTACAACAAATGATTTATTACAACAATTTGTATTAAATGACTATATGTAAATGCTTTACAAAAATAACATGTATCCTTATAATTTTACTCATGATAACATTATATTTGTTATCAACAAAACACAAAGTCTATTTGATAAAGCCTAAGATCATTAGCACAAGCATAAGAAAGAAGTATTCTTATAGACTCTAATCTAGCCACGGGGGCATAGGTCTCATCAAAGTCTATTCCTTATTATTGATTATACTCTTGGGCAACGAGTCTAGCTTTGTTTCTAGACACTATACCGTTTGCATCTAACTTGCTTTTATATATCCATTTGGTTCCTTCTACTGTTTGATTACTAGGTGGGGGGACGAGTGTCCAAACATCATTTGAAACAAATTGATTTAACTCTTCTTGCATAGCCATTACCCAACTTTCATCTTTTATGGCTTCTTGTGTATTCTTGGGTTCTATGGTTGACACAAAACAAAATATGCTACTTTGGTTTTGAACTTGAGACCTTAAGGTTCTCTCGTTTAGCTTTCCTATGAACTTATCTACGGGGTGATCTTTGGACTTTTTAACATTTATGATTTCATCATTTAAAGGTTCTTCTTCTTTGTTTGTCTTTTTCTTTATTACAATAGCTTCACTTTCGACAATCTCGTCATCGACAAGAGGTGGAGTTGGTTTGGGTGGACTTTCATCAAATTTTACGTTTAATGACTCTTCAACCTTCATTGTTTCTTTATTTAATATGACGTAAGCTTTGCTATTAGGAAAGTAACCTAAAAAGATACCTTCGGTTGATTTAGGATCAAATTTTGTAAGGTAATCTTTTGTGTTAAGTAGAAAACATTTGCTACCAAAGACTCAAAAGTGATCTAACGTAGGTTTTTTGCCTCAAAGTAACTCGTATGAAGTTTTACCTAAAAATGGTCTAATTAAGATTCTATTAAGTATGTACGTTGAGCTATCAACGGCATTGCACCAAAACTTTTGAGGTATGGATTGGTCATTTTGCATGGTGTGACTCATTTCTTGTAGGGTTCTATTCTTTCTTTCAACTACCCCATTCGATTGTGGCGTGCGAGGAGCCGAGAAGTTGTGAGTAATACCATTAGCGTCACAAAAGGCTCCAAATTGCACTTCATTATCGAATTCCCTACCATGATCCTTTCTAATAGATACTATAGGACTTCCTAGTTGTCTTTGGATTTTCTTACTTAATATTTCAAAGTAATCGAACGTTTCAGTTTTGTTCTTTAAAAATTTAGTCCATGTGTACCTAGAGTAATCATCCACTATAACCAAAGTGTTGTAGCTGCCTCCATAACTTTGGATAGCGGATGGACCAAATAAATCCATGTGTAGTAACTCTAGACACTTAGTTGTAGACACCATATTTTTAGCTTTGTGACTAGAATGGACTTGTTTTCCTACGTTACAAGCATCACAAAAGTGATGTTCATATTTTAATTTAGGTAGATCTCTTACTAGATCTTTGGATGATAGCGATTGAAGAAGTCGCATATTGGCATGACCCAATCTTCGATGCCATAAGGTCGAAGTATCAACCATAGAAGTAAGACAAAGTTTGTCTTTAGGTTCATTACAAATTTTATTGACATAGACTCCATGTTTCCTAATTCCTCTACCTATGGTGATACCGGTTTTTAATATCTTACTATCGGTTTCGTTAAAAAGTACGTTGCACTTTTTATCACATATTTGTCCTATACTTAAGAGGTTAAAGTTTAGGTTTTCTACGTGACACACATCGTTAATGGTTAGAGAGTTGTTAGAAATCGTAATTTTACCGATGATTTTGATTTTTCTATTTCCAAATACCACATTTCCTCCATTGAAGGATTCATATGTGGAGAATAAATCTTTATTGCCGGTCATGTGCCTCGTGCACCCGCTATCCTTGATCCATTTATCCGGATCTAGGTCGACCTTTAAGCACACCTAAGAAAACAATTAAGTCAAAAGTTTGTTCCCTATTTGTTCATGGGTCCATTAGTGTTAAACATTCCATTCATGTTAGACATGTATGGATAAGGTGAATATGCGTTCCATGGTGCAAAGTTTTGAAATGGAAAGCCATTTTGCATATTTGGATTCCATCCCATTTGATGGTTACTTCTTGGATAAACATTATTAGGTCTCCTAGATGTGTTTGGTTTTGAAAATGATGGAGCTTTGTTTCTTATAAAGCTTTGATTATATCTTGGAGGTGGTTGTCTAATGGTAACATGAGTTGGTTTCTTCTTATTAACAATAATAAAATCAGTTCTAGAAGAGGAAGCTACATTATTACCACTGTTTGCTTCAGCAGACCCACAGATCCCCTGGCGTACACTAGCGGTTCCCTCGTTTGTGCATCCGTGGGATCCGTGACTCTGTGTTTTGTTTTTCTAGTGCCTTTATGAATTGTGTTTCTTTGCTTTCACTAGTTGACGCATTAAGTTCCTGAAAATCTAGACCTTTTTGATTATTTCCTGTTTTAACACTATCCAATATCATATCTAAGGTTTTAGTGTTCATTCTAGCAATCTTAGAATCTAGATGATCAACTAGTGTTTGAAGTTGAACGCAAAGTTCACATTCGCCACTTGCTATCTTCCTCTTTTCTAGACGTTTTAATTTTGCCTTTAGATCTATGACTTCCTTTTCTAAACGTTGGTTTTGATTTTTCAAAAACTTATTTTTGTAGATGACTTTTAAACTAATTTTGCAAAGTTTATCATATTCGTTATGCAATGAATCATCATCTAATGATGAGCTACTAAAGTATTCGTGATATACCTCGTCATTTTCCATGAGACAAATTTCTTCATCCTCCTCCTCGCTCATTCCCCACGAACCGCTCACAAATGCCTTTTGATCATCGCGTTTGGGACACTTACTAATAAAGTGGTTTGGGTCCCCACATTTAAAGCAAGCGCAATCATCCCTTGGATTCTCGTCCTCTTTGCTTTTCCGGAATCCTTCTTTGTCGTCATATGGTTGTTTTACGTATCTTCCCTTCCTTCTAAAGAACTTTTTGAAGTCCTTTACCGCCATGGCATACTCCTCGTCATCACTGTCCGAAGAGGATTCCTCTTCATCGCTTGATAACTTCTTGGCTTTAAGGGCAAGAGATTTGTGCTTCTCTTTCACTTTTTGAGGCTTCGGAATCTTTAGCAAGGACAAGCTCATAGACCTTTAAGTTGCCTATGAGTTCATCAAGGGTGAGGATTGTCAAATCTTTTGATTCTTCGATTGCCGTCACCTTAGATCTCCACTTGGATGGAAGTGCCCTTGGATATTTCCTAACATGGTTACGGCTAGAGAAAGATTCATCAAGTGCTTGTAAAGATGTAATTATAGTATTAAAGTTAGCAAAAGAATGATCTATAGTTTCCTCATCCGATATTGAAAATTGTTCATATTGTTGAACAAATAAATCTATTTTATTGTTTTTCACTTGTTGATTACCTTGATGAGTTACAACTAAAGAATTCCAAATTTCTTTAGAGGTTTTAAGCATGGAGATTCTTTCGAAATTCTTTTTGGGTAAAGCATTATATAAAACCATTTTAGCTTCACTATTTTTGGAAAGCTTTTTCTTAATTTCATCGGTGAGTTTGTCATGAGGTATGTTAACTAAAATTCCATTTTCATCTTTTGCAGTGGCTTCAAAATCGCCTTCAACAATGATGTACCAAAGATGAATATCTTTAGACTTCACATATGTTTCGAATCTATTTTTCTAATATATAAAACCATTAGTTTCAAGTAGTGGAGGTAGTTGCATGGATTGCCCTTCCTTGTAATTTTCAGAACCCATAGTGATCGAAAAGTTTTTAAAATACGGTTTACTTTAAAACTTTTATAAACTTAGCTCTGATACCAATTGTGGAAAACTAGAAGGGGGGGGGTTGAATAGTTTTGCCGATTTTAAGTTAGTTTCTAAAAACTTTAGATTCGATGTTATGTGAAATCGTATGGATGAAGATAAAGTATAGATCTAAGAGTAATGCAAGTAAAGAAAGTAAAGTAAGGGATAGAAATGACACAACCGATTTAAAGTGGTTCGGCTACAAGGACACCTTCCTTGCCCTACTCCACTTCTCGAGTCACCTACTCGAGAGTTTAAGCACTATGTCAACAAACTCCTTCAACTTGGAGGAGAAGCACTCACAACGTTGCTTACACCTTTTTCCGGTACAAAGCTAAATACCAAGTCTGTAACTCGGAGGACCAAACCAACACGACTATTACACAACAAATATGTGAAATATCAAGTACAAGATCTTTGCTACAGAAATCTCGTGGAAGAACAAACCATTCAAGGACCCCTTGCTTTGATGACTTGTAGAAAGCTCGTGATCTCGCCTTAGAGAAGGACCTATATGAGAATCACAATAGAAGAAAGAACAACTCTCTAGATCAAGTGATATTTTGTTAGAAGAGTATAAGAATATATGAGAGAGTTAGTAAGAAGAGGGGTGAAGAGAAATGAAGAAATGGCTCTCTGTTTATAGAAAAAAACTTCCACTGTTGCACGGATCCCACGGATCCCTCAAGGATTCGTCTAGTGTAACTTCAGGGATCCGTGGGACGCTCCTCTTTGCCCATGGGTTTTTTGGTTATGGGTCATGGGTCATGGGTTATGGGTTGGTCCATGAGTATTTCATTAGATACAATGTATCTAATAGATGCAATACATATAGTCAAATAGATATGGGTCAATACCATGGGTTATGGATATGCTCCATGGTTTTGATTTTTCAAAAACTTATTTTTGTTGATGACTTTTAAACTAATTTTGCAAAGTTTATCATATTCGTTATGCAATGAATCATCATCCTCGTCATTTGCCATACCTCTTCATTTGCCATGAGACAAATTTCTTCATCCTCCTCCTCGCTCATTCCCAATGAAGCGCTCACAAATGCCTTTTGATCATCGCGTTTGGGACACTTACTAATAAAGTGGTTTGTGTCCCCACATTTAAAGCAAGCGCAATCATCCCTTGGCTTCTCGTCCTCTTTGCTTTTCCGGAATCCTTCTTTGTCGTCATATGGTTGTTTGACGTATATTCCCTTCCTTCTAAAGAAATTTTTGAAGTCCTTTACCGCCATGGCATACTCCTCGTCATCACTGTCCGAAGAGGATTCCTCTTCATCGCTTGAGACCTTCTTGGCTTTAAGGGCAAGAGATTTGTGCTTCTCTTTCACTTTTTGAGGCTTCGGAATCTTTAGCAAGGACAAGCTCATAGACCTTTAATTTGCCTATGAGTTCATCAAGGGTGAGGATTGTAAAATCTTTTGATTCTTCGATTGTCGTCACCTTAGATCTCCACTTGGATGGAAGTGCCCTTAGATATTTCCTAACATGGTTACGGCTAGAGAAAGATTCATCAAGTGCTTGTAAAGATGTAATTATAGTATTAAAGTTAGCAAAAGAATGATCTATAGTTTTCTCATCCGATATTGAAAATTGTTTATATTGTTGAACAAATAAATCTATTTTATTGTTTTTAACTTGTTGATTACCTTGATGAGTTACAACTAAAGAATTCCAAATTTCTTTAGAGGTTTTAAGCATGGAGATTCTTTCGAATTCCTTTTTGGGTAAAGCATTATATAAAACCATTTTAGCTTCACTACTTTTGGAAAGCTTTTTCTTAATTTCATCAGTGAGTTTGTCATGAGGTATGTTAACTAAAATTCCATTTTCATCTTTTGCAGTGGCTTCAAAATCGCCTACAACAATGATGTACCAAAGATCAATATCTTTAGACTTCACATACGTTTCGAATCTATTTTTCTAATATATAAAACCATTAGTTTCAAATAGTGGAGGTAGTTGCATGGATTGCCCTTCCTTGTAATTTTCAGAACCCATAGTGATTGAAAAGTTTTTAAAATACGGATTACTTTAAAACTTTTATAAACTTAGCTCTGATACCAATTGTGGAAAACTAGAAGGGGCGGGGGAGGGGGTGGGTTGAATAGTTTTGCCAATTTTAAGTTAGTTTCTAAAAAGTTTAGATTCGATGTTATGTGAAATCGTATAGATGAAGATAAAGTATAGATCTAAGAGTAATGCAAGTAAAGAAAGTAAAGTAAGGGATAGAAATGACACAACGGATTTATAGTGGTTCGGCTACAAGGACACCTTCCTTGCCCTACTCCACTCCCCGAGTCACCTACTCGAGAGTTTAAGCACTATGTCAACAAACTCCTTCAACTTGGCGAAGAAGCCTTCACAACGTTGCTTACACCTTTTTCCGGTACAAAGCTAAATACCGAGTCCGTAACACGAAGGACCAAACCAACACGACTATTACACAACAAATATGTGAAATATCAAGTACAAGATCTTTGCTATAGAAATCTTGTGGAAGAACAAATCAATCAAGGACCCCTCGCTTGGATGACTTGTAGAAAGCTCGTGATCTCGCCTTAGAGAAGGACCTATATGAGAATCAGAATAGAAGAAAGAAGAACAACTCTCTAGATCAAGTGATCTTTTGTTAGAAGAGTATAAGAATATATGAGAGAGTTAGTTAGAAGAGGGGTGAAGAGAAATGAAGAAATGACTCTCTATTTATAGGCAAAAACTTGCCACTGTTGCACGGATCCCTCAAGGGATTTGTCTAGTGTAACTTCAGGGATCCGTGGGACGCTCCTCTTTACCCATGGGTTTTTTGGTTATGGGTCATGGGTCATAGGTTATGGGTTGGTCCATGAGTATTTCATTAGATACATTGTATCTAATAGATGCAATGCATCTAGTCAAATTGATATGGGTCAATACCATGGGTTATGGATATGCTCCACGGGTTGTGGTTTTCACCCATCCTAATAAACTATTACAACAAATGATTTATTACAACAATTTGTATTAAATGACTATATGTAAATGCTTTATATAAATAACATGTATCCTTATAATTTTACTCATGATAACATTATATTTGTTATCAACAAAACACAAAGAGATCGCTAAATATTAATAAACGTTTTTACGGTTTATTTGTATTAACACGAATCATAACTAAAGGATGCACATTCTAATAACTATAACTCATAGGTTTCAAAGTGGAATACATGAAAGGATACGGAGAAATCAAAAACGATCCTAACAACGATACTAACAAGATAACTAGGATAGATCTACATCTCGAACTAGAGACTACTCAGTTTCAAGATGGTACAATGCCATGAATCTAACGCAATCAAGCCACGATTACTAATACCACTAACAGACCTCCTAACATCGTCAACCTCTCTCCATCGAGATAAAAGCTCAACACGCTGAGCGTCGCGATCACTCTTTAGATCCACGACCTCCCTCTCCAACTCATCTATCCTGCGCCATATCGCTCTGTCTGCATCTCGGGCTATCGCGAACTGTAAAACCCTAAAAATCTCAAACGCGTAAAATGACAATTTTGCCCTCAAACTAAATAATTATGTAAACTCGGAAAACACGTCAACGTCGTTTAACAATTTATCTCATCAATAATATACACAAATAATGAAAGTATTTAACTTATGTTATTAAGTAAATGTACACAAATAAATAAACTCTAAGGTACCAAAACATGTTACAATATGTACACAATTCACTTGGACTACAAAGGAGACTACATTCATAGTAAAATGATAAGCTTGGAAAGTCTATAACTTGGTCCTCCCTCCCCTTGATGGCCGCCCTTATCATTTCCCATTTACTCTCCAAATCAATTTCATTTAATCTCATTTACACCTATCTTTTCATTTCAAAAACACACAAGAAAAACCCTAAGTCTCTCCTTCACCATAAGGGGCAGCATCCTCATTTTTTTCCCATTTCCCATCCGAAAATCAAAGAAGAAAGTGTTCCTAGGAGGCTCGTGATCGTGTGTGATTGATTGGTGGGCGTTGTGATCGTGTTTGGTTCAAAAGGAAGCTAGGTCGTGGGGTTTGTTAAGCCAAGGGAGGCTTGGTTTTGATCGTGGTGGTTTATTTCTTGTTCCTTGTCACATACACGCTACTAGGGTAACGTATCATCATCTCATGTCTTTTCCTCTTTGTCTTCTTGATCAAATCGTGGCTATGGAGTCCTCCTTAGGGCTTGTTATACCTAAAATGGGACACATGAAATAATGACTATGTTGTCACATAAAATGATGAAATAGATTACATAAAACCATGACTCTAAACACTATATGATTCGTATGATATGTGGCATGCTAATCTTAATACGAAACTGATTTTGATCTCTCCTTATGTCGACTTGCATATAATTTTAATGACGAGTTAAATGAGCCTTGAAACTATGCGTATACGTATGTGATAAAATGGAATCGATAACGAATGATTTACGAGCTTGTTTGGTCTTATATGTGGGGCGTACAAAATGATTTTGGGGAAGGAGTCACGACCCAAAAGGGGTATTGCTTAATGAGTTGTGTAGTCTATGATAATCGAGTCAAAATATGTTAAAACCTATACGTTAATCATAATCAAAAACTAGGGTTTTGTATTACATGATTTGATAAAGAAAAGGGGTTATTTTGTAAATTATTAAACTTGATGGATTAACTTGTTAATATATTAACTAAAAGGGATTAAATGAGTAAAATGAGTAAACTTGCTATATTTACACTTTTAACCCTATACTTTGCATTATTGACATTTTACACCCTAAACTTTTATAACTTGTCATAAATGATCCTTAAATTATAATAACACTCATTCTCATTATTTAACTAAGATAAGTAACTAAAGTTACTAATTATAGAAACCTGCTATTTATAGAAAGTTACTAATTATGGAAACCTGCTATTTATAGAAAGTTACCTAAAATAGAAAGTGCTTAAAATGGAAAGATTACTAAAAGTGGAAACCTGCTAAAAATGGAAAGCCGTCTTAAACGAGTGATCTGATTCTTATAGAACGTTATCTAATTCATATAGGTTCTGAGCGACGGGATTGATCTGCTTTCTTGATTTTACTTTCTTTGTGATTTGCTCGAATAAGGTACGAGATATTCGACCTTACCTCTTAAGGTTTTCATGATTCGTATACATCTTTCGATACTAGCTTGAACTGTTATGCCTTACTCTAAGCCTCCTTATTAAGGCTTCCCTATGACTTTGCTATGCTCCATTCGATATGAACCTATGATATGAACTTTGATATGAACCTTTGATATGAACTATGATATGAACTTTGATATGAACCCTTATGATATGACATGATTATGCTTTGACCCGCCAGTTTGATACCCGAGCCAAATATGTGTTCCTAGTCATGAAGGTAACATGACCATGTCATTGATGCACCAATGGCATGACTCCAGTGTGCACGAGTGATGTTGTACACCGTCCCCATTATGATATGATTATGAGCTCACTATATGTATATGATTTGGCCATTATGTTCGCGTATGGATGCATCCTAGATATGATATGTTTAGTGGATTTAATATGATATGATTTATATGGTGAATGATGTCGTGCAATACGGCGTCTTCACATTCCGGAGTTGATCACTCCACTGTTACTTGAGGTCTCCCTCCATTATATATGGTATTCCGAGGTCACCCCTCCGAATACAACTGATATGATATGATATGTATATGATATGATATGGGCTTGTGGTAGATGACTGACCTTCCGTTTCTCTTTCTTTTCGTTATCCTTTGTTATGCCTTATGATATTTCCCATTGCACCTTATGATTATGATATCCTCATTACTTATCCTTCAATTATTTCGTTTTGTTATATATATATATATATGCGTTCACTGGGCTTTTTAAGCTCACCGCTTTTCTTTCCATGCGGCATGTAATTAAGCTAGAAGCTGGGATCTTAGCTATGGGTTTGAGTGATGAGCGGTTATATGGATTTATGGCTCTAGTCATCTTAGTTTCTCCTTGATTATGTTGACATTATTTTAGACTCGGATTATGCTTATTTATGTCTTGGTTTTATTCCTTCTACTTTTGATGAACTTATGTAACGTTTAAGCGTGTTGGTGGATTTTCCTTTGGTTATTTATTTAAGACTTCACGCTTTATTATGTTCATTATGTATGCTTTGATATGACACCATTTTATAATACTCCTACCCTTATCGGGTTGGGGTGTTACAATTATGGTATCAGAGCCCAGGTTACGACTTGTAGTCAGGACCTGTGACATATGGACCCTAAGCGTTGATCCGTAGAGCTTAAGATTTGACTGGTGAGATTTGGGTAGATTCTAGGTTCATTATCATCATTTCCGTTCATGATCTCCATCTTACTTCCTAACCTTTGCTAATCGTTTAATGAACTCTTCAGATGGTGACTACTCGAAGGAACAACGACGATAACGGGTATGGTAATCCTAACTTCGAAGCTTTGATTGCACGCGCTCGGCCATCGATATGCCCGAGATCGTTGCTACCATCACTAATAACGTCCGAAATGGCGCTAGCTCCTCTGGCGTAAATGATGGTGGGGGTGCCAACCCACCTACTCCCATTCATGTTTGGATCGAACGCTTCAACAAACTTAAGCCAATCCCTTTTCGATCGGCAGCTTCACCTAATGATGCGGAGGACTGGATCACGCACATGGAGAAGCTATTCAATGTGCTGGGTTGTGGTGACGAGGTGAAAACCAGACTAGCGACCTTCAAATTCGAGGGTGATGCCCTCAACTGGTGGAAGGCCTATCTCTTGTCCAAGGAAGAGAACTTTCTAGATACTTGTGTTTGGAATACTTTTAGGGATATCTTCTACAAAACATTTTCCTGAATCGAACAGCAGCGATATGAAAGAAAATACAACGCCATACGTCAGCTGGATAGGGAAACTTCCCATGAATACCTGCAACGGTTTATGAGGTTGGCTGGGTTCGTAGGTGAGATTGCTGGAGATGCACGTCGTCAGGCTCGGAAGTTCAAATGGGGGTTGAAGAAATGGGTGTTGGACCGGGTGATTAATAACGAGTACACTGAGGTAGCTGCAGTTGCGGATGTTGCCCACAACATTGAGTTGCTACATGAGGATCCGGCTTCAACAAGAGGAAGGGACGGTGATCGATTTATCCTGGGTCGACAGGACCATACTCGGGAGTTTAGGGTCGACACGACCGTGGACGCTTGACACTCGCAAGGGTTCACAGAGGTATGACAGATCGGAAACGACCGCCGTGGTCGTGATGGCGGGGTCAGCGTAGGTTGGGATCAATCTTATCGTGGTGGTCAGCAGGACCGTTCTTCTGGTTCTTCATATCATAGGAGGCCCGCCGAGATTTTGCCTCCTCCTCCACTCTGCAACACTTGTGGAAAGCCTCACCGCGCTTTGTTTCAAGTCCACAGGTGGATGCTATGCATGCGGCTCTACGCTCATAGGGTTAAGGACTGCCCTCAAGGAAAGCTGATTGCACCAGGAAACACGGCCAAACCAGCTCCGACCAAGGGCCGTGTGTATTCTGTTACTCGGGACCAAGCGGCGAACTCTTCAGGTACCATTACCGGCATTCTTTATATTGGTGATATTTCTGCCTTTACTTTATTTGATACCGGTGCTACACATTCTATGATATCTACTTCGTTAGTGAAGAAATTAAATATGACACCCACACCTTTGTTAGCCCGAATCTCTATTTCCACCCCTATGAAAACCCAGGTGCTTATTGACCGTGAATACTTGGATTGTCCCCTACGTTTCGATGATGGTATTCGTTCGGCTAATCTTCTTCCTTTGGATATGTTTGATTTCGATATTATTTTGGGTATGGATTGGTTGGCTTTGCATAGGGCTACCATTGACTGTTATGCTCGAAATGTTATCTTTGGTAGTATTCACCAACCTGATTTCGTTTATCATGGTGCTCAACCGCTCAAGTCAGCTAAGATCATCTCGGCTATGAAAGCTCGCACTCTCATTTCTCATGGTTGCCTTGGTTTTCTGGCATCCATTAAGGATACTTCTCTTGAAGTTCCTACCATTGAAAGTCTTTCCGTCGTACGTGAATTTTCTGATGTTTTTCCCGACGAACTTCCTGGCATTCCTCCGGCTAGGGAAGTTGAATTTGGCATCGATTTGATTCCTGGTGCTGAACCTATATCTAAAGCTCCTTACCGTATGGCACCGATCGAATTGAAGGAATTGAACGAACAGTTGCAAGAACTGTTGGAGAACGGCTTTATTAGGCCCAGTGTTTCACCTTGGGGCGCACCTGTGTTATTTGTTAAGAAGAAAGATGGGAGTATGAGGTTATGTATTGATTACCGCGAGCTGAACCGTATCACTATCCGTAATCCGTTATCCTCTTCCCGCCGCATCGACGACTTGTTTGATCAAAGGTGCAAAATTTTTCTCTAAGATTGACCGAGGTCCGGTTATCATCAATTACGTGTGAAGGAGCAAGATGTTTCTAAGACCGCGTTCCGTACTCGTTATGGCCATTATGAGTTCCTGGTTATGCCTTTTGGTTTGACTAATGCACCTGCAGTTTTCATGGATCTTATGAATCGTGTTTTCCACGAGTACCTCGATAAATTTGTAATCGTCTTCATCGATGACATCCTCGTGTATTCTAAGAGTGAGGCTGAGCACGAACCGCACCTTCATATTGTATTGGAGACTCTTCGACAGCAGAAGTTGTATGCAAAATTCTCTAAGTGTGAATTCTGGCTGAGCCAAGTTGCTTTCCTTGGTCACATTGTGTCTGCTGATGGTATCAAGATGGACACATCTAAGGTTGAAACTATCACAAAATGGCCGAGACCTACTACCGTGGACGGAGATTAGAAGTTTCTTCGGGCTTCTGGTTATTACCGTCGTTTTGTTGAGGGTTTCTCTCGATTGGCGTTACCTTTGACGCAATTGATGAGGAAAGGAGAAAAGTTTGAGTGGACGGATGAGCGTGAGCAGAGTTTTGAGGAGTTGAAACGGAGATTAGTTACTGCGCCTATTTTGACACTTCCATCGGTTCGGAGGTTTTAAGATTTACAATGCGACGATCGAAGAAGGGTTTGGGTTGTGTATTGATGCAAAGATGGTAAGGTGATTGCCTATGCTTCGAGGCAATTGAAATCGTATGAAGAAAATTATCCCACGCATGATTTGGAGTTGGTGCGGTGGTTTTGCCTTAAAGATTTGGAGGCATTACTTGTGTGGTGAATCGTGTGATATCTTTACTGACCACAAAAGTTTAAAGTATATATTCACACAAAAGGAGCTCAATATGAGGCAACGAAGGTGGTTAGAACTTCTTAAGGATTATGACACGAACATCCAGAGATCATCCGAAGGCTATGTAGTTGTTGATGCTACCGAACGTAAAGTTTGATGCTAGTTTGGAGATGAACCCGTGGTTCTCGCACGATCTTGAGCTTATGGAGGTGGAATTTTGTTTCTGGGGTTATGATGGTTATTGGGCTAGTTTGAAGGTAGAGTCCAACCTTATGTTACAGATTAAGGAAGCTCATAAGGATGATGGTGAGCTTTGGTCTGAGTTCGAATATCGGGGGTAAGAAGACCGAGTTCAGTGTTGATGGTTTCGGCCGTATGGTATGAGTGGTCGACTTTGTGTTCCTAATGATCCCGCTTTGCGGAAGTCGTCGAGGCTCATAGTTCCCCTTTCACTATCCATCCTGGTTCTACCAAGATGTATCGATCTTAAGCAAAGATTTCGGTGGAATGGTATGAAACAAGATGGCTTGCTGGCGTACAACTGCCGCAGTTAAGATTGAGCATCGAGGGCTAGTGGTTTGTTGCGTACCGTTAGATATTCCTACATGGAAGTGGGAAGAAATCTCCATGGATTTTGTCACGGGTTTGCCTCCTACTCGAAAAAGACATGATGCGATTTGGGTGGTTGTTGATCGACTAACCAAATCCGCTCATTTCTTACCTATCCGAAGGATTATCGTGTTAGTAGATTAGCGGAGATTTTTCAGCAAGAGATTGTTAGATTGCATGGTAACTCTACTGCTATATATTTCGATAGAGATCCCGCTTCACGCCACAGTTTTGGAAGAGTCTGCAGAAAGCTTGGGTACGCTGCCTTAAGTTCAGCCGCTTTTCACCCCCAAAGTGATGGTCGACGGAGAGGACCATTCGCACTTTGAGGACATGTTGAGGGCTTGTGCATTGGAATGGACTGGGAACTAGGATGAGTATCTGTGCTAGGTGGAGTTTGCCTACAACAATAGTTGGCACGCTAGCATCAAGGGAGCACCGTATGAGTTGTTATATGGGAGGAAATGTAGAGCACCTATTTGCTGGGATGAGGTAGGTGAACGTTTGATTGAAGGTCCATAACTCATCGAGATTACTAATGAGAAGGTGGCGATTGCTAGGGAAAGATTGAAGGAGGCCTCGTTCACGGAAAAGAGTTATGCCGATAAGCATAGGCGCGACTTGAGTTTCGTGTTGGTGATCGTGTTTTTCTCGAAAGTTTCACCGCTCCGTGGTGTTAAGCGCTTTGGAATCAATGGCGCTCAGCCCTCGATTCATCGGACCTTCGAGATTCTGGATCGTGTTGGGGAGGTTTCTACCGTCTAGCTCTACCTCCTCAGTTATCTCATGTTCATGATGTGTTCCATGTATCTCTGCTGCGGGGATACAACTATCATCCATTACACGTGGTTTCCTATCCTTTGGATCAGATTCAGCCAGATATGTCCTTACCGAAGAACCCGAACTATTTTAGATCGACGAGATCGAGTTATGAGAAACAAAGTAATTCCGTTTGTTAAGATTCTTTGAAGAATCACCCGAGCGAAGCTACCGGGAGACCGAGGAATCTATGCAGCTAGTTATCCACATTTCGTCATCTAGTATGTCTTCATTTATTGCTTCGTTTCCTTTCAATTTTCGAGGACGAAAATTTTCTTTTAGAGGGGAAGAGTTGTAAAACCCTAAAAATCTCAAACGCGTAAAATGACAATTTTGCCCTCAAACTAAATAATTATGTAAACTCGAAAACACGCCAACGCCGTTTAACAATTTATCTCATCAATAATATACACAAATAATGAAAGTATTTAACTTATGTTATTAAGTAAATGTACATAAATAAATAAACTCTAAGGTACCAAAACATGTTACAATATGTACACAATTCACTTGGACTACAAAGGAGACTACATTCATAGTAAAATGATAAGCTTGGAAAGTCTATAACTTGGTCCTCCCTCCCCCTTGATGGCCGGCCCTTATCATTTCCCATTTACTCTCCAAATCAATTTCATTTAATCTCATTTACACCTATCTTTTCATTTCAAAAACACACAAGAAAAACCCTAAGTCTCTCCTTCACCATAGGCATCCTCATTTTTTTTCCCATTTCCCATCCGAAAATCAAAGAAGAAAGTGTTCCTAGGAGGCTCGTGATCGTAGTGATTGATTGCGTTGGATCGTGTTTGGTTCAAAGGAAGCTAGTCAGGGGTTTGTTAAGCCAAGGGAGGCTTGGTTTTGATCGTGGTGGTTTATTTCTTGTTCCTTGTCACGCATTACTACTAGGTAACGTATCATCATCTCATGTCTTTTCCTCTTTGTCTTCTTGATCAAATCGTGGCTATGGAGTCCTCCTTAGGGCTTGTTATACGAAAATGGGACACATGAAATAATGACTATGTTGTCACATAAAATGATGAAATAGATTACATAAAACCATGACTCTAAACACTATATGATTCGTATGATATGTGGCATGCTAATCTTAATACGAAACTGATTTTGATCTCTCCTTATGTCGACTTGCATATAATTTTAATGACGAGTTAAATGAGCCTTGAAACTATGCATAATGATGTGATAAAATGGAATCGATAACGAATTTTTACGAGCTTGTTTGGTCTTATATGTGGGCGCACAAAATGATTTTGGGGAAGGAGTCACGACCCAAAATGGGTATTGCTTAATGAGTTGTGTAGTCTATGATAATCGAGTCAAAATATGTTAAAACTATATGTTAATCATAATCAAAAACTACGGTTTTGTATTACATGATTTGATAAAGAAAAGGGGTTATTTTGTAAATTATTAAACTTGATGGATTAACTTGTTAATATATTAACTAAAAGGATTAAATGAGTAAAATGAGTAAACTTGCTATATTTACACTTTTAACCCTATACTTTGCATTATTGACATTTAAACCCTAAACTTTTATAACTTGTCATAAATGATCCTTAAATTATAATAACACTCATTCTCATTATTTAACTAAGATAAGTAACTAAAGTTACTAATTATAGAAACCTGCTATTTATAGAAAGTTACTAATTATGGAAACCCGCTATTTATAGAAAGTTACCTAAAATAGAAAGTGCTTAAAATGGAAAGATTACTAAAAGTGGAAACCTGCTAAAAATGGAAAGCCGTCTTAAACGAGTGATCTGATTCTTATAGAACGTTATCTAATTCATATAGGTTCCGCGCACGGATTGATCTGCTTTCTTGATTTTACTTTCTTTTGTGATTTAAGGTACGATATTCTCGACCTTACCTCTTAAGGTTTCTCATGATTCGTATACATCTTTCGATACTAGCTTGAACTGTTATGCCTTACTCTAAGCCTCCTTATTAAGGCTTCCCTATGACTTTGCTATGCTCCATTCGATATGAACCTATGATATGAACTTTGATATGAACTTTGATATGAACTATGATATGAACTTTGATATGAACCCTTATGATATGACATGATTATGCTTTGACCCCACTTGATACCCGAGCCAAATAATGTGTTCCTAGTCATGAAGGTAACATGACCATGTCATTGATGCACCAATGGCATGACTCCAATGTGCACGAGTGATGTTGTACACCGTCCCCATTATGATATGATTATGAGCTCACTATATGTATATGATTTGGCCATTATGTTCCGGGGGCGTATGGATGCATCCTAGATATGATATGTTTAGTGGATTTAACTGATATGATATGATTTATATGGTGAATGATGTCGTGCGCAATACGCGTCTTCACATTCCGGGAGTTGATCACTCCACTGTTACTTGAGGTCTCCCCTCCATTATATATGGTATTCCAAGGTCACCCCTCCGAATCGTGATATGATATGATATGTATATGATATGATATGGGCTTGTGGTAGATGACTGACCTTCCGTTTCTCTTTCTTTTCGTTATCCTTTGTTATGCCTTATGATATTTCCCATTGCACCTTATGATTATGATATCCTCATTACTTATCCTTCAATTATTTCGTTTTGTTATATATATATATATCTATTCACTGGGCTTTTTAAGCTCACCGCTTTCCATGCGGTGTAATTAAGCTAGAAGTTGGGATCTTAGCTATGGGTTTGAGTGATGAGCGGTTATATGGATTTATGGCTCTAGTCATCTTAGTTTCTCCTTGATTATGTTGACATTATTTTAGACTCGGATTATGCTTATTTATGTCTTGGTTTTATTCCTTCTACTTTTGATGAACTTATGTAACGTTTAAGCCGTGTTGGCTGGATTTTCCTTTGGTTATTTATTTAAGACTTCCGCTGCTTTATTATGTTCATTATGTATGCTTTGATATGACACCATTTTATAATACTCCTACCCTTATCGGGTTGGGGTGTTACAATTATGGTATCAGAGCCCAGGTTATGACTTGTAGTCAGGACCTGTGACATATGGACCCTAAGCGTTGATCCGTAGAGCTTAAGATTTGACTGGTGAGATTTGGGTAGATTCTAGGTTCATTATCATCATTTCCGTTCATGATCTCCATCTTACTTCCTAACCTTTGCTAATCGTTTAATGAACTCTTCAGATGGTGACTACTCGAAGGAACAACGACGATAACGGGTATGGTAATCCTAACTTCGAAGCTTTGATTGCACGCGCCTGGCCACTGCGATATGCCCGAGATCGTTGCTACCATCACTAATAACGCCCAATGGCGCTAGCTCCTCCGGCGTAAATGATGGTGCGGGTGCCAACCCACCTACTCCCATTCATGTTTGATCGAACGCTTCAACAAACTTAAGCCAATCCCTTCGACGGCGCTTCACCTAATGATGCGGAGGACTGGATCACGCACACGGAGAAGCTATTCAATGTGTTGGGTTGTGGTGACGAGGTGAAAACCAGACTAGCGACCTTCAAATTCGAGGGTGATGCCCTCAACTGGTGGAAGGCCTATCTCTTGTCCAAGGAAGAGAACTTTCTAGATACTTGTGTTTGGAATACTTTTAGGATATTCTACAAAAGTATTTTCCTGAATCGCAATACAGTGATATGAAAGAAAATACAACGCCATACGTCAGCTGGATAGGGAAACTTCCCATGAATACCTGCAACGGTTTATGAGGTTGGCTGGGTTCATAGGTGAGATTGCTGGAGATGCACGTCGTGCTCGAAGTTCAAATGGGGATTGAAGAAATGGGTGTTGGACCGGTGATTAATAACGAACACTGAGGTAGTCGCAGCTATGATGCCGCCGCAACATTGAGCTGCTGAGAGATCCGTGCTTCAACAAGAGGAAGGGACGGTGATCGATTTATCCTGGGTCAGGACCATACTCGGAGTTTAGGGGTCGACACGACCGTGGACGCCGGACACCTCGCACGTGGTTCACAGAGGTATGACAGATCGAAACCACCGCCGTGGTCGATGGCCGCCGTTGGATCAATCTTATCGTGGTGGTCGCCAGGACCGTTCTTGGTTCTTCATATCATAAGAAGCCGGCCGAGATTTTGCCTCCTCCTCCACTCTGCAACACTTGTGGAAAGCCTCACCCGGGCGTTTGTTTCAAGGCCACAGGTGGATGCTATGCATGCGGTCTATCTGCCATAGGGTTAAGGATCCCTCAAGGAAAGCTGATTGCACCGGAAACACGGCCAAACCAGCCCGACCAAGGGCCGTGTGTATTTTGTTACCGGGACCAAGCGCGAACTCTTCGGTACCATTACCGCATTCTTTATATTGGTGATATTTATGCCTTTACTTTATTTGATACCGGTGCTACACATTCTATGATATCTACTTCGTTAGTGAAGAAATTAAATATGACACCCACACCTTTGTTAGACCGAATCTCTATTTCCACCCCTATGAAAACCAGTGTGCTTATTGACCGTGAATACTTGGATTGTCCCCTACGTTTCGATGATGGTATTCGTTCGGCTAATCTTCTTCCTTTGGATATGTTTGATTTCGATATTATTTTGGGTATGGATTGGTTGGCTTTGCATAGGGCTACCATTGACTGTTATGCTCGAAATGTTATCTTTGGTAGTATTCACCAACCTGATTTCATTTATCATGGTGCTCAACCGCCAAGTCGCCTAAGATCATCTCGGCTTTGAAAGCTCGCACTCTCATTTCTCATGGTTGCCTTGGTTTTCTGGCATCCATTAAGGATACTTCTTTTGAAGTTCCTACCATCGAAAGTCTTTCCGTCGTACGTGAATTTTCTGATGTTTTTCCCGACGAACTTCCTGGCATTCTCCTGCTAGGGAAGTTGAATTTGGCATCGATTTGATTCCTGGGTGCTAAAATATATGTAAAGCTCTTACCGTATGGCACCGATCGAATTGAAGGAATGAAGGAACAGTTGCAAGAATGTTGGAGAACGGCTTTATTAGGCCTAGTGTTTCACCTTGGGCCACTTGTTATTTGTTAAGAAGAAGGATGGGAGTATGAGGTTGTGTATTGATTACCGCGAGCTGAACCGTATCACTATCCGTAACCGTTATCCCCTTCCGCGCATCGACGACTTGTTTGATCAGTTGCAAGGTGCAAAATTTTTCTCTAAGATTGACTGAGGTCTGGTTATCATCAATTACGTGTGAAGGAGCAAGATGTTTCTAAGACCGCTTCCGCTCTTATGGCCATTATGAGTTCCCGTTATGCCTTTTGGTTTGACTAATGCACCTGCCAGTTCATGGATCTTATGAACCATGTTTTCCACGAGTACCTCGATAAATTTGTAATCGTCTTCATCGATGACATCCTCGTGTATTCTAAGAGTGAGGCTGAGCACGAACAGACCTTCATATTGTATGGAGACTCTTCGACAGCAGAAGTTGTATGCAAAATTCTCTAAGTGTGAATTCTGACTGAGCCAAGTTGCTTTCCTTGGTCACGTTGTGTCTGCTGATGGTATCAAGATGGACACATCTAAGGTTGAAGCTATCACAAAATGGCCGAGACCTACTACTGCGGAGATTAGATTTTCCGGGGCTTGCTGGTTATTTCCGTCGTTTTGTTGAGGGTTTCTCTCGATTGGCGTTACCTTTGACGCAATTGATGAGGAAAGGAGAAAAGTTTGAGTGGACGGATGAGCGTGAAAGAGTTTTGAGGAGTTGAAACGGAGATTAGTTATCGCCTATTTTGACACTTTCATCGGGTTCCGGAGGTTTTCAGATTTACAGCGACGCATCGAAGAAGGGTTTGGGTTGTGTATTGATGCAGATGGTAAGTGATTGCCTATGCTTCGAGGCAATTGAAATCGATGAAGAAAATTATCCCACGCATGATTTGGAGTTGGCTGCGGTGGTTTATGCCTTAAAGATTTGGAGGCATTACTTGTGTGGTGAATCGTGTGATATCTTTACTGACCACAAAAGTTTAAAGTATATATTCACACAAAAGGAGCTCAATATGAGGCAACGAAGGTGGTTAGAACTTCTTAAGGATTATGACACGAACATCCAAGATCATCCGTAAGGCTAATGTAGTTGCGAGCTACCGAGCCGAAAGTCGGGTATGATTGCTAGTTTGGAGATTGAACCCGGGTTCTCAGCACGATCTTGAGCTTATGGATGTGGAATTTTGTTTCTGGGGTTATGATGGTTATTGGGCTAGTTTGAGGGTAGAGTCCAACCTTATGTTACGATTAAGGAAGCTCAAGGATGATGGTGAGCTTGGTCTGTAGTTCGAATATCGGGCGTGCAAGGCACCGAGTTCGTTGATGGTTTCGGCGTCGTATGGTATGAGGGTTGACTTTGTGTTCCAAATGATCCTGCTTTGCGGAAGTGTTTCGTCTGAGGCTCATAGTTCCCTTTCACTATCCATCCTGTTCTACCAAGATGTATCGGGATCTTAAGCAGATTTCGGTGGAATGGTATGAAACAAGATGTGGCTTCGCTGGTGGCTAACCCACAGGTTAAGATTGAGCATCGAGGGCTAGTGGTTTGTTGCGTACCGTAGATATTCCTACATGGAATGGGAAGAAATCTCCATGGATTTTGTCACGGGTTTGCCTCCTACTCAAAAAAGACATGATGCGATTTGGGTGGTTGTTGATCGACTAACCAATCCGCTCATTTTTACCTATCCGAAGGATTATCGTGTTAGTAGATTGGCGGAGATGTTTCAGCAAGAGATTGTTAGATTGCATGGTACTCCTACTGCTATTATTTCCGATAGAGATCCGCGCTTCACGTCACAGTTTTGGAAGAGTCTGCAGAAAGCTTGGGGTACGCTCTTAAGTTCAGTATCGCTTTCACCCCCAAAGTGATGGTCGACGGAGAGGACCATTCAGACTCTTGAGGACATGTTGAGGGCTTGTGCATTGGAATGGACTGGGAACTAGGATGATATCTGTATGCGGTGGAGTTTGCCTACAAAAATAGTTGGCACGCTAGCATCAAGGGAGCACCGTATGAGTTGTTATATGGGAGGAAATGTAGAGCACCTATTTGCTGGGATGAGGTAGGTGAACGTTTGATTGAAGGTCCAGAACTCATCGAGATTACTAATGAAGGGTGGCGATTGCTAGAAAGATTAGGAGGCTCGTTCACGGCAAAGAGTTATGCCGAAGCATAGGCCGACTTGAGTTTCGTGTTGGTGATCGTGTTTTTCTGAAAGTTTCACCGTTCGTGGTGTTGCGTTTTGGAATCAAGGGCAAGCTCAGTCCTCGATTCATCGGACCTTTGGAGATTCTGGATCGTGTTGGGGAGGTTTCCTACCGTCTAGCTCTACTTCCTCAGTTATCTCATGTTCATGATGTGTTCCATGTATCTCTGCTGCGGGGATACAACTATCATCCATTACACGGGTTTCCTATCCTTGGATCAGATTCAGCCGGATATGTCCTTACCGGAAGAACCCGAAACTATTTTAGATCGACGAGATCGAGTCATGGAGAAACAAAGTAATTCCGTTTGTTAAGATTCTTTGAAGAATCACCCGAGCGAAGCTACCGGAGACCGAGGAATCTATGCAGCTAGTTATCCACATTTCTCATCCGGTATGTCTTCATTTATCGCTTCGTTTCCTTTCAATTTTCGAGGACGAAAATTTTCTTTTAGAGGGGAAGAGTTGTAAAACCCTAAAAATCTCAAACGCGTAAAATGACAATTTTGCCCTCAAACTAAATAATTATGTAAACTCGAAAACACGCCAACGTCGTTTAACAATTTATCTCATCAATAATATACACAAATAATGAAAGTATTTAACTTATGTTATTAAGTAAATGTACACAAATAAATAAACTCTAAGGTACCAAAACATGTTACAATATGTACACAATTCACTTGGACTACAAAGGAGACTACATTCATAGTAAAATGATAAGCTTGGAAAGTCTATAACTTGGTCCTCCCTCCCCTTGATGGCCGCTATCATTTCCCATTTACTTCCAAATCATTTCATTTAATCTCATTTACACCTATCTTTTCATTTCAAAAACACACAAGAAAAACCCTAAGTCTCTCCTTCACCATTAGGGGCGGCATCCTCATTTATCCATTTCCCATCCGAAAATCAAAGAAGAAAGTGTTCCTAGGAGGCTCGTGATCGTGTGTGATTGATTGGTGGGTTGCTAGGATCGTGTTTGGTTCTAAAGGAAGCTAGGTCGTGGGGTTTGTTAAGCCAAGGGAGGCTTGGTTTTGATCGTGGTGGTTTATTTCTTGTTCCTTGTCACGTACACGCTACTAGGGTAACGTATCATCATCTCATGTCTTTTCCTCTTTGTCTTCTTGATCAAATCGTGGCTATGGAGTCCTCCTTAGGGCTTGTTATACGAAAATGGGACACATGAAATAATGACTATGTTGTCACATAAAATGATGAAATAGATTACATAAAACCATGACTCTAAACACTATATGATTCGTATGATATGTGGCATGCTAATCTTAATACGAAAATGATTGTGATCTCTCCTTATGTCGACTTGCATATAATTTTAATGACGAGTTAAATGAGCCTTGAAACTATGCGTATATGTATGTGATAAAATGGAATCGATAACGAATGATTTATTTGAGCTTGTTTGGTCTTATATGTGGGGCGTACAAAATGATTTTGGGGAAGGAGTCACGCCCAAAAGGGTATTGCTTAATGAGTTGTGTAGTCTATGATAATCGAGTCAAAATATGTTAAAACCTATACGTTAATCATAATCAAAACTAAGGTTTTCATTACATGATTTAATAAAGTTAAGGGGTTATTTTGTAAATTATGAAACTTGATGGATTAACTTGTTAATATATTAAATAAAAGGGATTAAATGAGTAAAATGAGTAAACTTACTATATTTACACTTTTAACCCTATACTTTGCATTATTGACATTTTACACCCTAAACTTTTATAACTTGTCATAAATGATCCTTAAATTATAATAACACTCATTCTCATTATTTAACTAAGATAAGTAACTAAACTTACTAAATATGGAAACCTGCTATTTATAGAAAGTTACTAATTATGGAAACCCGCTATTTATAGAAAGTTACCTAAAATAGAAAGTGCTTAAAATGGAAAGATTACTAAAAGTGGAAACCTGCCCAAAATGAAAAGCCGTCTTAAACGAGTGATCTGATTCTTATAGAACGTTATCTAATTCATATAGGTTCCGCGATGATTGATCTGCTTTCTTGATTTTACTTTCTTTGTGATTTGCTTCGAATAAGGTACAGATATTCTGACCTTACCTCTTAAGGTTTCTCATGATTCGTATACATCTTTCGATACTAGCTTGAACTGTTATGCCTTACTCTAAGCCTCCTTATTAGGGCTTCCCTATGACTTTGCTATGCTCCCTTCAATATGAACCTTTGATATGAACTTTGATATGAACCTTTGATATGAACTATGATATGAACTTTGATATGAACCCTTATGATATGATATGATTATGCTTTGACCCGTCAGTTTGATACCCGAGCCAAATATGTGTTCCTAGTCATGAAGGTAACATGACCATGTCATTGATGCACCAATGGCATGACTCCAGTGTGCACGAGTGATGTTGTACACCGTCCCCATTATGATATGATTATGAGCTCACTATATGTATATGATTTGGCCATTATGTTCCGGGGGGCGTATGGATGCATCCTAGATATGATATGTTTAGTGGATTTAACTGATATGATATGATTTATATGGTGAATGATGTCGTGTGCAATACGCGTCTTCACATTCCGGGAGTTGATCACTCCACTGTTACTTGAGGTCTCCCCTCCATTATATATGGTATTCCGAGGTCACCCCTCCGAATACAACTGATATGATATGATATGTATATGATATGATATGGGCTGTGGTAGATGACCCTTCCGTTTCTCTTTCTTTTCGTTATCCTTTGTTATGCCTTATGATATTTCCCATTGCACCTTATGATTATGATATCCGCATTAATTATCCTTCGATTATTTCGTTTTGTTATATATATATATCTGTTCACTGGGTTTTTTAAGCTCACCCGCTTCTTTCCATGCGGCAGTGTATTGCTAGAAGCTGGGATCTTAGCTATGGGTTTGAGTGATGAGCGGTTATATGGATTTATGGCTCTAGTCATCTTAGTTTCTGCTTGATTATGTTGACATTATTTTAGACTCGGATTATGCTTATTTATGTCTTGGTTTTATTCCTTCTACTTTTGATGAACTTATGTAACGCTTTTAAGCCGTTGGCTGGATTTTCCTTTGGTTATTTATTTAAGACTTCCGCTGCTTTATTATGTTAATTATGTATGCTTTGATATGACACCATTTTATAATACTTCTACCCTTATCGGGTGGGTGTTACAGAACCCTCCAGAGTCCCCAACCTTCCTTGAGCTCCGACATACCCTCTCTCAATCGTAGTCCTCCGACTACGTAACCCATATCTTCTCTCAAATCCTCTACACTAGCCCTCGATACTCAAACCAACCGATATGTCAACCTACTAAGCCTAATACCCGAGATGTAATCCTCCCCACATCGCACCGCCTCCCCCATACTCCTCGGCTCAAGCAATCTTCGATGGTATCTCTAAACCTAACGGCTACCTATCTAAGGTGAATGGAGGTGAACCAAAATCAAAAGGCGTCGCCGTGAGAATCGGCTCGCAAAGGTAAGGGAGAGCTCGTCCCGTGAATGCTAGAATGCTAGACTCTGCAATGGTGGAGTACCCCTTTGGGATATCCTCATCGTCCTCCTCCGATCCTCATCCTCATCTAGATACTCCTCGCCAATCTCATGCTCCTCATCAACCTTGTGCTCCTCCTGCCCTCATCTTCGAGAGAGAGTCCATGAGTCGGATCTCTCGTGTGGGTGAATCCGAGGTGGTATAGTAGGGGATCTAGGTCTTCTAAGACATGGTGATGCTGGTGGTGATGACAGATGAGAATGGGCTGCTAGGTGAATAGGTGATGATGGTGGTCGCGACGGACATGCAGCAAAGACTACGAGTAAGTCTAGGAGTCTAGGCTCGTGCTAAGACCTGATGCAATGTGAGCTGCCTAGATGAGCTAGGACGATCTGATGATGATGATGAACTAGAGTGACGGGCAATCACATAGGATCACTCGTGAATAAATCATAAGAGTCAATGCCGGGAACTAGCAACAGCAAGGACATCCTCGACACATCATAAGCTAGTAAAGGCATAGTCTCGTGACAATGGCATAGGGTAAATATAAGTGTTTGAAAACAACTAGTTCTAATAAGCGCATCAACTCAACCAAAACATATATCACATAATGAAAGCTTTAAAATAGAGGTACCGCATTACTCAAAATATGCCTTTAAAATAACACACATAAGTTCTGTTCTATCACATGATCCATGCATCATATAATCCCAGATCAAATCAATCATACAATCAGCTCAAAATCCCAAAATCATAACATATCAATAATCCAATCAAGTTCATAATATCTCGACAATCGAATCACATTTACCCAAAATCAATAATCATATCTCAAAACATAACATCTCAATGAACAATTCACAACATCTCATAAATCAAATTGCAGTTCATACGATAATCAAATAAAGAAGCCGGCCAAGTAAAGGTACGCTCGGTCGAGAATCAATTTTTCTTAAAAAGTGGTTATAGTTTAGGTTTTATTAAATACCTAGTTCTCTATACCCTTGGCTCGATACCAACTGTAACACCCCCAAATCTCTCACGTAAATGAGGACTTAATCAAGTTTTCAGGCTACATGGATTGGTATCTCACATAAGTATAGCAAACAAGATAGTCATATTATCATTCAAAACCAATCCTAAATTTAATTATCCAAAACAATAATCCCAAATGTAAATAAAAGGCCCAACACGATTTATAAAATAGGTCCCCATACTATTATCAGAGTTTGATTATGATCCTTCAACCATGCCTCCTTGCCAAGCTTCCATAGAACACGCACTCCAAATATCACTTAAATACCTGAGAAAAAAACAAAAGGTCACTAACGTGTGAGTTCATAGGTTTAATTTCAAGTTTAAAATAGTGGACCTGTAGGAGTTTATTTGCTATGCGAGACCTAAGACAGATACACATCAATCACATACCAACATTACAATCACAATATCATCAATATCATATTCGATGTCATAGTGGGCCCCTAGCGACTCTAGCCAAAGATGTCAGAGCAAAGTCGAACGATTGCTAACCCTAGACTAGGTCGAGGTAGGAGTCTATACTTAGCTAGCATCGCGCATTAAAGATAGAGATGCTACCCTAGTCTAAGGCAACAACTACCACATATCTATCTAAATAGTCAAGCACATAAGCAAATCAAAATAGTTTAAAAGGTCCAAAAAGAGTAGCATGATTCTCACCCCAAATTAGTTAAAAACATAGATAAAAGTGGGGCTATGAAACTCACCTCATGCAAGCAACGCACAAATAAACACTAGCGTAAGATAATAGCTAATTATGGCTCAACAACTATCGACTCTAAGACAACCTATGTAAAACCAATTTTAATATATATCTCCCAAAATCAACGTTATCTACCCCAATGTATTCCTTTTCTTTATCTCTAGAAATGTCTTGTTTCACCGTTTAGTCCTAGCGTTTGGTATCATCGTGTGTGTGTATCGACTCAATATCATATCATGAATGCACTCAAACAAACACAATGTGCCTTATGCAACACAATGAGACGTCTAAGCGATAAGCTCCATGGTCCAATAAGTTTTGGTAATTAGTAGACCTTATCGAATTCGTCAACTCGATAAACTCAATATTGTGTCGCTTATTAACCCATAAACCGGTCACATTCTAAAGAGTCATAAGGATAATTCACCCATTAATAACGTTATCCTACGTACCTAGCGGGCTCTTATTAGATTCATCAACCTAATAAATCCGCTACCCACGTGGATCGACGCTATTAATGTTAGGTCATCCGTAACCCATGCACATAACGTAAACAAATTAAATACTTGAAACTAGTATTAAATGCTCATAAATGGCACATTTTGATAAACGTGCACTCGAAACATGAAATACTTATTTATTAGAAAACCTTTCCATTTTTAGTCGTTAATTCTCATTTAAAATAGTTAATAACAAGACAAGTCTTGTTATCGATGGTTTTGGTATGAAAGCCTTTTATTATTTATGTTTCACCATTTATTACGTGTTTTATATATATATTTATTACGTTAAATTCAATATAAGTCTCATATCATTATTCGTTTGAGTCTACTGCAAGAAGTCATGACTTCTCGGCTTTTAATCAATCAATAGTCCAAAATGTACTAAAGTCCATGTTACGGTGTTGTCGGGGTCAACAATGACTAAAAAGTCAAAGTAGCACCGACGTTGCTCAAAGTTGACAATTTATAATATAAGTCCAATTAAATAGTGACAATAGCGCAACTCAATCTCAAATCAACCCAAATCAATCTCGCCAACCAATCAATCTACCAAATATACCCGAAACTAATGTTAAGACCCTAATGGTCCTGACACGGTCATGGTTAAGACCACGTGAACCAAACAAGCTCTAGAGGCTTTTCGGCTCCACACGTCTCATCCAAACACCAACAACAACAACTAACAAGATACCACAACAACCCGACCCAGAGGTGAATTTTGCGATATTAGCAGTGGTTATAATAGGACTATGTTTGGGTTTATTTTTTACTTGATTTCTGAGATTCACAAAAATTTCTTTGTGTGTACATAAGCATCTCATATCATAAAAGTTTACACCTACACCCAACACACTAGCATCACGTAACTTTTTCATCACAATACTCTTTTCTTAAATGGAATACTTTTCATCACAATCGTTGTATTACGTACCCCTACCCCAAACCATACCAATTGGTAAATTGGGGATCATTATACACCTTAGGAACGACCCTCCATGACACCTATATGAAGGAACCCTTGATGGGAGTTGACAATATAACAATTCATATTTTTAGGTTACTATTCATCCTCGTACATTTACTATTCACTTTTACTATTCATTATGTATTTTATTTTTATTTATTCATTCTCGTAATTTGACCTGCATTCATAATAACAAGAGAGTTTGATATTCAGGTTATCTTTACGTATACATCAAATTTACTAAGAACCGTTTCACAAAACCGTCTCGATTTACGCTTAGGTCTAAATGTCATTTTATCATCCTTTATATCCATAAAAATTACCAACAAGAAAAATACGTGTTTTTCATATCTTACAATAGTTCCACAAGTTTTGCATTTTTATGTTTTCTAATATAATGATACGCGATTTAACCCTTCTAGTTTTAGTATTAACTTACATTTAACACCAACTAACACTATACTAGGCCCATTCTAGACATTGTAATCATTTTAGTTTCATAATAATCATATTGGGAAAGTCACATTTCACTTTTCTATTTTGACCTAAACTTAGTAAGTTTTACATTTTATGCGTATTTAACCTACGGTTTCGTGTTTTAATAAGCACGCAAGCACTGCTAAACTTATCACTCTTTTAATATACTTTTATAGATTATATGATAAGTTTTTACTTTCCTTATAAGTTCCATATTTTTAAGATACCTGTTTTAAGTTTTATGCGATTTAAATACTTAACGCTAGCGATTATCTGACCAAAACTCAATCAGAATCAAGATAATATCACATTGACTAACAAAGTCATCCATATATACATATGGATGAAATTTATGCAAATCACCAAGCTTGGTGATGAACCATTAGTTCATTATATATCATCAGATCATTGTTAGCCATGTAACCGTAATATCTAAATGTGAGTAACCTCCTCAACTTCCTATAAGACCAAAACTCATTCATTCTCGTCCTTTCATCACCAAAAATTTGGCCACCTTCATATTATAGAACAATCTGTGTTTTGATATTCAAGATACAAGTTCTACATCAATTTTAAAGCTCTTGTTAAGCTTTTCTTGATTCTAGTTATAAATTTCTTCATTCCTTTGGTGAATTTCAAGCTACACAAGTGATCCAAATCGTTCACCAGACCTAGCACAAGCTCTTAAGTACACAAGAGGGTGTTGAAGGGTTCCTAGGGTGAAGTTGTTTTAGTTCCTAGTTCTTTGATTCTTAAGTTTCCTTTTAAGTAAGGCCAAAAATTGTAAGCTAGACTCATGATCATCACCCTCATTTATATGATTTCATGCTTGTTAGTTATGTAATGTTATGATATATATATATATATATATATATATGTTAATTATATTGATCATGTTGTACTAAAACTTTAAAAATAAGTAAACATATGTAAACTTGCTCATGATTTCATGTGAAAGTTTAGTTTAGTAAACTAGTAAATCAAGTATGTTTTGCTAGTTGTTATCACCAAAAAAAAATAAACACAAGCCCATGGATTATATAATGTAGTCAGAGAGAAACTAAAAATAAGAACCTAGCTTTTGGAATCATGAAAAATGGACTTGTGAATCAAAAGTTACAACAAGTTATAGATTTCAAAAGAAAACTTGACATGTGCTTAAATGTGTTCTGTAACGATTTTAAAACGTATTTTTGAGGCCCTTCTGGTCCTATTCATCAAAATTAAAAATCTCAAAAGTTGTCAGGAATGCAGTTTAACACCTAGACATGCGAGATTTTTACCAGAAAATGCAAAATGAGGGTTGTTTCCTATCAAAACTTTAGTGTACTATTCTTAACCCGAATTTGTTGAACCAAAGGTAAAATTTTATGAAACATGTTTTATTTTCAAGTAACTTGCAAAACTTATTATTTCTAGTAAGAATGTAACATACCCCAATAACATAAACATTCCTAAGTTTATTTGACTATTGGAATAATATATTTTACATAATATGACTTGTAAGTTTTATAACTTGAATATATCATGAAACTTGTTTAAAAAACATTAAACAAGATGTAAACCAATTAATTTTATAAAACATATCATCATTTTAAACACTTATGTCATATAATCAAATCAAGCATTTTATATATTAAGTACTAAGATAGTAGGGAGCTTCATGTGAGGGGTCTTTTTGGGGTGAACGTATTGACGAAGTTATGGATTTATGATTTAAAGTGTCCTAGCTCCTCATACGTTACTAATTGACCTCTCTGATTATGATGGCTCTAACAAAGTAGTACGATATTTAACTAAAAACATTTTATAACCTAGTAAGCTACTTTCATAATGACATAAACTATTACTATAAGTTACAAAGTACATTATCATGATCAATACAATGACTTATATAGACTCAGTTATATTTCCACATCGTTATTACGAAACCTAAGACATGATATCTCAGAACACCCCAACCCGACAAGGGTAGAAGTATCACATCATGGTGTCATATCGTAACATACAATAAATTTTTTACAAGCGGAAGTCTTATAAAATAAAATACCAAGTCATGTAAACGAATGACTTACAAGAAGAATAAAAATCCAAGATGTCCAAACATGAAAAGAAATATCAAAACAATTGCCCTTCAAAATAAGTCCAAAATAATAAGGTAACTAGGGTCGGTCCACTCAAACATTCCAACTCACAGCCCGTCAAAGCCCATCTTCCAACCTAAAACTTACCGCAGAAAAGAAATGCGGCCGAGCTTAAAGAGCCTAGTGAATGGATATAACAAAACAAAAGCTAAAAACCTTTAAATACGAATTGGAACAAAGGAAACTGATAACAAAGTCGCAACAAAATGAGAACAATGAGTCAATGAGGATCCCGCAACACAAAATTAACAGATGTCCAAAGAAACAGAAATCAAAGGAGATCAAAGCAAAGCAGTACAAGGATGACATATATATATAGGCACATATAAACAACATGACATACAAGTACCGAAACATAATCAAGTATATCGCATATCGTGATCCACTCAACATAAATATGGCATACATTAATCAGAAATCGGACCACATATAAGCCAAACGGAAGACTAAAAGCAAGCGGAGGAAATTAATTAGAAAGTGATCATAGAAATCACACAAGTCGATAACCCACGCTAGTAACATAACAAGTACCAATACAAAAGTACTAACAACAATTAAAACAGGTAGCCACGTATCGTAGGAATACGAATGTGCAATTTATTTGAATGAATTAACTAAACAAGAAAATATCATGGCAAGTTAAACAAGTCAACCGCAGATAACATAAGTTGAACCATTTACCTCATCAAACAAGATTAGACAGAAATATAAAAATGGCGTGTCAACAATTAGCAAATAAGAACACTAACGAATAATTATAGCCCATGAACATAACTAAACGAAGGTATCCATGATAAATGATATGTCACACCCCCAAATTACGCTTTTGGCAAATGAATGGAATTCTTGGTGATTGACTGTCATAGCATCACAATCACAGTTATATTGAACGACCTAAAGTGTCGCTTTAGAAACACATCGTTTGATATTTATATAAAACATTCAGAGTTACAAGATAGGTCCCAAAAGTTAATAAAGTTTGCGAAAATATGTCTTTTTTTTGGGTAAAGGGTTTTACCCCGGTAAATATATAACCAAAAATAATGTTAAGTACAAATGGAATGCGGGTCGAAGTATTACATTAACCTCAAGCGAAGAGCTTGATAAACACTAGTGTTTATGACATGCCATAAACACAAAAACCTAGCTATATTACATCAACAAACTAGGCATAAACAAGTAAAAAAACTTGTACCAAGCGAGCATCCCGCATTCCACTCCACCGAAGGGAGCAAGTTAACCAGGAAGTTTGCCTCCTTAAAAACCCTTTCCAAAACCCAAAGGAAAAACCTTGGAGTAGGGAAAAAGAGTACAACCCTTACCCGACACTCCCTTCGTGAGAAATACATATACTTGGAATCTTCCATTTATCCAGAATCAATCGAGACCTCGAGGTTAGCTTCTTGAACTTAAAAGTAACCACCTTCAACCTAATAGTAGAGACAATGGTGCTAACCACTTCAAATGAAGACTTCTTACTTGAACAACCTAGAATTGCGTTCCATCCAAACGAAGTATGTAGTAGCAGCAATCAATAATCTAGAAATGATACTACTAACCGATCAGCCCTTAGATAAAGGAATAAGAACAAGTAAAGCAGCCTCCAACGAAGGTGGGACCGCATCCATACCCGATAAAATCCGCACCAAAACCAAACTCCATAGAAAATTGGCACTCAAAAGATAAATGAGAATGAGAATCCGGAACCAATTCACAAAGTGGGCATCTAAGCAAGGCCAAATCAACGCCGTGACCAACATCCCATTGTCGATCCTATCCGAAGTCTTTAGCTCGCTTAATAGCGAGCCAAAGATGTATAGCATGCCTTGGAATACAATGAGAGAACCAAGGAACATTACACCATTCAACCAAGTCAGCCCTAAGACGTAGAGATTCCCATGCACCAGACCTAAAAACAACTAAAATTGCCATCCGTGTTGCCATAATAATCCATCATCAATATCATTTAGAGTAGCAACCGGAGAGCAAATAACAATGGAAATCGAGATAACCAATCCAATGGCCATCGCCAACCATCAGATGCAATAATATCAAAAACCGAATCAGATAAATTAAACCCCGCCAGGCAATATCTCTAGCAGTAAATTAATTAATCGGGCTTAATTGACACCACATATCAAACTAAACCGACGTGCCCTTCCCATTATTGATCTTATGCCGATAAAAGGACTAACCTTGGGTCTAATGGCAAGCTTCATGCCAACCCCAACATCCCCCAAACAAGGGACATCTCGTAAACATCTCCCACGGTTTATATGAATGGATCCATTGCACCCATAACGACTCTTTATGTGTCAAAATACTCCAAATATGAGTAGTCATAAGAGCAATGTTAAAATCCTCCAAACAACGAATACCAAGGCCACCTTCTTGCTTTGGCTTACAAACAGATTCCCAAGCAACCTTAGCCTTTCCCTTTTTCATTTCTCCTTGACACCAAAGGAAACCTCTCATAAGCTGCTCTAACTCATGGATAATACGAGTAGGAAGGATAAAACCGAAGCCCAATATAAATGCATCGAAGATAAAATGATCTCACCAATCAGCCTACCGCAAGAGATAAGAACTTATTACGCCAATCATTCACACGACCTTCCAACTTTTCAACAAGAACCTTGCAATCCCTATAAAGAAGTCTTGATGATATAAGGGGACACCAAGGTACCTAACAGGAGAGAACCTTCAAGCAAACGGCATAGACCTAAGAATAGCGCAGCTTTAATAGCATTTGGAACATTACAAAAGAAAGTTGTACTTTTAGGGATACTTGGGACAAGACCTGAAAAGTTCTTGAAATCCTCCAAAGCCTCGCATAATGACATTACCGTAATCGGATGGCCTCTAGCAAACAAGAAGAGGTCATCTGCAAAACAAAGGTTAATAATTCTCTGTTGCTCACACAAATGATGAAACTGAAAATCAACCGCATTCAAACCTTTTTCTCGCAATATAAGAGTTAAAACTTCCATAACCGCCAAATAAGTATGGAGATAACGGGTCACCTTGTCTAAGGCCCCGCTTACCTTTAAACCAGCCATGGAGATCACCATTAACACATATGGAATAAGACGAGATGACACATACCATGATCCAATCAACCATTTTGGAGTGAAAGCCAAAACCAATCCAATAGCCCTAAGAAAAGTCCAATCAACCGTATCATAAGCCTTCAATATCAACCTTAAACGCACATCTAGGAGGACCTCTCCCTCTATGATAATTCTGCATAAGCTCTTGGGTAAGTAATATATTATCAGATATACGACGACCAGGAACAAATGTGTCTATTACAAGCCAAACGATGTTTTGAAAATGCCATAATATAATGAGACGCTGCTGTCGCTGCGACTCTATGAGGGTTCCTTATTCATGCCATGATGCGAATGTCTTAGTTACCTTAAAATACATTGCTAAAACGGTCAACAATAATGTTGGTGAGAAATCATAGGTTGAAAAATGATTTATACGACTACACAAGTATAGACCATGTATGACAATCATGCCACATAAAATGTTACAATTGCTATAAGTCCATGACACCGAAACTAGATCGATCATGATTTCGCCCAACAGAAAGTGTTTGCCAAACAACTCAAATAATGATATTAAATGAAATGCATCCGTTTAACCGGTTGGAATCCACCAACCCGGATGGAGGAGTCACCCTCGATAGATCTATCCACTCACCCTCGCCTCTATGAAATTAACGGTTCATGTTATATAATGGGGACATTCAATTGGCATGAGGTAACTTAAGCAATGTAATGAATTTGATATACTTGGTATCGTGAATAAAATGATGTGCAATGCATTCTCCCTCGTAGGTTTGAAAATAAGTATAAATGTATACAACGGGGCTATGAAAACTCACTTGATGAATTGATGAGATGACAAAAGTGAGTACACCAAAATGTAGCATGAATCTCTAACCTTGACCTATTATGAATGATATGATACGTAATAAGTTATGATGTAATGTTATGCATGCAATTCGAATGATATTTATACCACTTATGAATTTTTGAAAATAATACTTTCGTCGAGAAAATAATCTTTAACGCCTTGACCATTTTTAAATTACTCCACATGTATTTACGTTGAAATGTTATCCGACGATAATCATTTAGTGATTTATTATGAAATTATAACTTTTCGTCAGAAAAATAATGTCGTTGTAATTTTCATGAAAGTGACTAAACGGCCTCGAAAAGCTAGTCGTAAAATGATGCACGCCGAAAGGTTAGGAAACTAACTCAATGGTTTTGGGAAGCTTGTATCATTATATCAAAGTTTTAGTATTTAAGATTTCATCCTAGAGGTCTCGAACATAAAGAAAAATATAGGTTAAGTATGGTACTTGTGTCCAAAAATATAGTTTAAGGGTGGTTTTCGGCAAAGTTTAAGTAACCGTATATAATTCATTACAACTCCGCTAGACAAACGGTCGGACATTTTGAAAGTATACTTGGCGAACTTACTTTTACTAGAAGACATCACTTTACAAAAAGTTCTACATCAATGTTAAAAACAACCTTAAACATGGTCACTTGTTGCCGTAATACTTGTCTATTAGAAATTTAATAGTTTTCTTATATAATAAAGTTATTTACAATTTTGTGTAAACGTATATAATTTAATCGCTACAAGTCCGCTTTCTACGCTTTTATATGTCCTTAGCTTTGTATCAAAGTATACTAATATATTTTGATAAGTCGACAATTTATAAACGCCTAAGCCTCATTTTTTACTCGTACAAAGTAGACGTAACATGCTGAAATTTTCAGAATTTTATAGTTTTCGTCGCCTAACTTGAAAAATTCATAACTTCTTCGTTATAGCCCGCTTTTAACTCGCTCAAGCTGCCACTGCTTTTAAAGTGTATTTTCTATATATCTAGGCCAAAATTTTTTACCTACTGTCGAATTTTCCAGATTTCAAAAATATGGACAGAACCTTTAGAAAACTTGTCGAAATGAGTTTTTCTCGCGCCAAACCTATTCTAACCAATTCAAAACAACTCCGAAGCTATTCTAATCCTACCATACACCTTCTTAGGGTGTCATGGGTTCCTAGACATCACCAAGAGTGATATATTACAAGGAGTAATTATAGGATGACATAAATATATATAACCCTTAAAAACAATGAAAAAGTGGTATAAACATCCATGAGACTTGCATGTTTTCTCAAGCTTAATGAAATGAACATAACAATAAATATGAAAGATGATCATGACTATGGAATGCTTACTAGTTAACTTGATGAGGTTATAAGAACAAAGGATTTTTCCTAATCACCAAAGGTTTTTATTTCACAACCTTAATCAAGAGTGATACTAGAGTGTATAAATCTTGTCTTGAAAATATTTTGTGAACTCCTTCTTTGTCCTTGTGGTTGCCGGTTCTATGGGAGAAGAGAGAAGAGAGAAACTTGATCTTTTACTTTGTGAATAATGAGTTGAATGTGTTTGTGTTTAGAGTATAATACAATATACTAGAGTAGATATTTAGTAACTCAAATGACTCACCCCCTTGTGTTTCGATAAGGGGTATTAGTCATACTAATACATATTTTTTTTTATATAATGTATAATGTAGTATTATGTATAGTTAATTGAAGACATGTGGTAACTTGTATACACATTTGAGTATTTAGGGTAGCGTTAGCTAAAAATAAATTTTAACGGGTCAAGATAAAATATATTAAGGTCATAAAATTATAAAAATACATTTCTTGCAAAATTTGAGTGAAATAATAATTATCGTAGTTTTTAAGAAAACCAGAATTATATAAATATAACAATTTATATACGAAATAAATTTAAAACACCGGGTAAACTCATAATATTATTTTAAAATGTTAATATAAGTATAAAAATATATCGGGATAATTTTTGGAAGTATCGGATCAATTGTTCAAAATAATTAATTACGCTATAGCTTTATTTAATATGAAATTATAATCGCTTAATGTAAAATGCAAAACC